>PVIJ01014437.1:0-40771 GCA_004024925.1 Scalopus aquaticus | reverse complement strand
GTTAGGAAGAGGTGAGGACACTGCAAGCTGATGAAACTAAACGGTTCCAGGAACAAGGACTATACCAGTCTCGCTGTAGGCATCTCTCTGACACTGTTTATTCCAGGAGACTTGAGAGTACCTGGTAGGGTCCTCCAGGATCTCTGATCCAGAATTGGAGCAGAATTCTGGACTCAACGCTCTCCTGACTGCCATGTGTAGCTCAAGCATACTGGAGGCAGTTGACTTTCTGTGCCTGTTTCTTTCTCTGAGGTGGGGTTCAGAGCCACAGGCCAGAGTAAAGATCAGAAAGCAGCACTCAAGTCCTGAGAGCACAGACTGGGCCTGATCATAGGAGCCTAGACTAGAAGACAGAGAAGGAAGATACTGATCTTTTCTGTATTAACATTTTCTTGGTTGTCTTTTCTTCCTGAATGAGAGCAAGGGTCTGAAACTAGATCTCATGATCACTATCTACAAACATGATTGTGTTTCAGAATTTCTTGGGGAACTTGTGAAGCATTCAGATCCCAGGAGCCACACAATACCTATCGTCTCAGCATCTGACCTCTGGGAACACTGGTTAGACATTGCCAGTCATTTCCCTCTTCAGAAGTATCTTTATGTTATTAATTGATGCAGAAGTACCTTTACTGTAAATTGCTGAAACAAATTATCCCAAACTTATTTGCTAAAAGCATTACAAGTTGATCATAGGTCAGAAGTCTGGCATGGGTTCACATGAATAAAACCAAGATTTTATCAGAGCTGCATTCCATTCTGGAGTATCAAGAGGCAAATCTGTTTCCTGATCACTTGAATAGCTGGCAGATCAAGTACCTTTTAGTGAACAGTGAGGTTCTCATTATCTTGCCAGTTACAATGGGAGGGGTGTCCCCAGCTTTTAGAGATGGACACATTCCTTGTCTCATGATGTCCTTTTCCATTTTCAGGTATAAAAATTGGTTGAAGTCTCACACACCATGTCTTTCTGACCCAGCCAAAAATGTTCTTTGGTTTGAAGGATTAGTGTGATTAGTTGGGGCCCATCTGAATAATCCAGGATAATTTCCTCACCTCAAGAGTTGTGCTCTTAGTCACATCTGCAAAGCCCCTTTTGCCATGCCAAGATAACATATATATAGGTTCTGGGATTCGGACAGTGCTATCTTAGGGAAGAATTATTCTGCCTATCACATTTATATATCATAATATAATACACATTATATGTGTATGTATATAATACACAGTAATGTATGGTGTGAGACTGATGTGCTGAAGAAAGACTTGTGGAGACCCTCTATCTACCTTCCTCTGATTTTTTCAATCTTTGCTCTTATTTTGTGTTCTGGAATCCAAACAGTGTTTTTCAAGTTTTCCCAATTACCTACTTGTTACTTTTCACCCCTAAACCTCTTCAAACATTTGCCATTCGTAAGAAAACTGTGCATTTCTTTTAGATACTATTTTAACGCTTAATTTTTTGAATATCAACTATAGGACTTTACTTCCTTTTGTTCCATAGAACAGATAGTATTGAATATAAACTCCACCTCGCCCCCGCCCCATCACTGGGAATAAAGGCCTTAAGTCATGGAATCAATGCTAAGTCAGAAAATTTCCAGAGAAGTATTTTTTTTCCAGGTATTATCAGTGGAAAAACACATTAGTGATAATATAAGTCCCTCCAAACCAACAACAACCTGTGGTTGTATTATTTACCAGTTAGAAATGGACCTGAAAAGATGGAAAAAACATCTGAAAGAAATATCACTCACTCATAAGTCTACAACCATGCTTAGGAGGATAATGAATGGAATGAATTTGGAAGTTTAGATTTAAGATCTGTCACTATTAACCAGCACAGTGTTCCCACAGGTGAAGGATCCTATAAATGTGACACAGAATTCAGACAGACTTCAAGGAGAAGCAACTGTCTGAAAATCTATCCAGGGAAGAAGTCGTGTAAGTGTAATGAATACGGGAAGTCCTTTCATTTCCAGTCAGAACTTAGGCGCCACCAGAGATGTCATACTGGAGAAAAGCCCTATGAATGCAGAGAATGTGGAAGAGCCTTTGGTCATATTTCATCCGTTATTAAACATCAGAGAACTCACACTGGAGAAAAGCCCTATGAATGCAGGGAATGTGGGAGAACCTTCAGCCAGAGTTCATCTCTCATTGTGCATTATAGATTTCATACTGGAGAGACCCTACAAATGTAATAAGTGTGGGAGAGCCTTCAGCCAGAGTTCATCTCTCACTCAACATTATAGATTTCATACTGGAGAGAAGCCCTACAAATGTAACGAGTGTGGGCGAGGCTTTGCTCATACTGCATCCCTTATTAAACATCAGAAAAGCCATGCTGGGAAAAATGCTCTATGAACTCAGCAAATGCAGGAAGGCTTTTTGCTGGAGTATATATATTATTTAAACTCAGAGAATACATACTTAGGAGAGATCCTGTATTTGTAATGTATGTGGGAAGGCAAAGTTAAAGGGTACATTTTGCTCAACCTCAGAAGGTACATACTAAAAAGAAGTACTGTCAGTGTTAAAAGAAATGGGCTATAGCTCACACCTCCTCCCTTATCAAACACTAGTAATTCATTTAGTGAGAAGCAAGCAAATGTAATGAATGGAAAGTTTTAGTTTGAGTACACCCATTATTCAATCTTTGACAGTTTATATTAGGCATCAGAGAATATATCCTGATATATATAAAGCCTCTTCCCTTTATTAACATCAGTGAAATTATTCTGCTAGTCAGAAACCATTGCAATGTAATGCATGTGGGAAAGTCTTTATGGATGTTCCACCCATTTGCACATCAGAGAATTTGTACTGGAGTGATTCTTGAAATTGAACAAAACTGGAGAACCCATTAATATAGTTTAGATCTCAAAATTCAATAAGGCTGCACCCCAAAGAGGAAAGTTCCTTTGCAGATCTGAGATTCATGAATCTAGGGCAGAAGGAAACTGAGAAATCACCTGGTCAGGTGATTTTCACCAGATGTGTGTACATTTACAACTGCAGCGTGTTCTTCCTCCCTATCCTGTTATTGATGGAATGGGGGGTGTTCTTGTATGGGTGCAGAGAATGAGGCTGAGATTGGCAGAACAACATCAGTAATCTAGCCCAGCTGTATTTTAAGAGCTGAGGAAACTTATCTTCATTTAAGTTCCATTTCCTGACCTGCAGCCTAATTGGGCCTCTTTCCTCCTGGCTCACAGCTGTTGTTAGGGAATTGAGAGACTGGGGACCTTCTCTGTATAAAACCCCATAAACTTCTTTCTCTGTAACATGTCTTACCTTTCCTTAAGAGGTAATGAGTGGTATTTTTAAGTTTGGGCAAAAAGCAATTTTTATTTGATCTTTATGCTACTAGATTTGGATTTTTTTAAATAAACTGAAAAACTTTTGAACATTGAAGTCACTAAAATGTTTAGTAAACAAAAGCAAAACCTGAAAAACATTATTGTAGATGAGATAGCTAGATGTCAGGGACACATATTGTACAGTTCCATTACATGAAATGTCTTGAAAAGGCAAATCTCCAGAGGCAAAATAGGTTAGTGGCTGCCAAGGGCTGGGAGTAGCAACTGTGGTAGCAACTAAGAGTGACTGCAATGTTAGGAGAATCTTATTAGGGTGATAGAAATGTTCTAAAAGAGGATTGTGGAAACTTACTAAAAATCATTGCATTGTGCACATAAAATGGCTGAATTTTATAGTATGTAATTATACCTCTAATCAATTAAAAATCCAGTACAGTAAGTCCTCACTTAATGATTTCATTATGTTCTTTAATTGAACTTGGATTGAAATGATGTATAATGAAAGGAAATCCTTAAATAACGTTCCTTCTATGTCATCTGGAATATTTTTTCTCATTAATGTTATAATGAAACATTGAACGCTGGGTTTTTCAAGGAACTGCCATACACAGGTATATCAACTGCTGCTAAAATAATTTTCCTGTCTTTTCTATAAATTCAAAAGCCATTTGGGCATCTTTGGTATCAGTTTTTTTTTCCTGTAATTTTTAACTTTAAGCTTATTTTGTTTCAAGTTCATATTTTGATTCTTCAGCTTATAAAGAGACAAGGAATAGGAGTTGTAAGAACTAGAAGATTCTTGACTAAAATGTATAAGCTTGTACTGGAACATTGCTTCAAGCATTTAGAGTCTAGAGGAGGAAGCTGAGCCCAAAATTCAGGGACCCAGTTTGCACTGGCTTTATGCAGACAGGAAGAAAAATAAGTATAAATCAGCAAATGAAAAACGAAACAGTACGTTGACACAGGGGTTGCTCTGACACCTTAGGCAGAAGTTATTCATTATCGAGGTCATCTGTTCATTCCAAGGATGTTGGTTCATTGTATGTATCTAGAGATCAACTGCTTCTTGAATATCTTGGAGAATCCTCAATTTGAAGTCCTCTTTTGGACTAGGCTGCCTTGTGTCAATTTTGAATTTCTTCTATATGTGTGAATTGTATACTCCCTGGAATTAGATTGCTGTATTTGTTAAGAAGAGTATCTGTAAGTTTCCATACAATGAGGTTCAAGAACAATTTTTCTTGCAATAGACAAAATCTCATGGTTGAAATCATAAAGAGGCTGTTTAGGAAGATGTGGAAGAAGGTCTTCCCTTTTGGTAATAGGAATGGGTATAGCTTTTACTCCCTTGTAGTATTTTGTCTAGTCTTACAAGTGCTAGTAAATAAATGGGCCTTCAAAATACCATTTGTTAGGGGGATAATTGATTATCCCCAAGGAAGTGAACCTTTTAGCCATAAGGACTTCTGGAATTACCTTCAGCCAGGAAGCTAAAGGGATTCTGAGAGTTTTGCTGGTTTTAAGTTATGGATGCCATTGGTTCTTTCAATCTTTGAGTTGTAGATGGCTATGGCAAGATGGTTTTTGAGTATGGGCTGGTGCCACATGGAATTCTGTTATAGTGGTTCTTGCGAAATGTATGCCTTGATTATTTTGTATAAAAGTTAGGCTGTCTCAGTGTGGAAATACAAAGTCAAGCAGTTTTTAGTGACTGTGAGGACTATAGCTTTTCAGCATAGATATGCTTCAAACATACATATAACATCTAAAACATTAATAGCTCATGAAGGGTGGAAATTCTATAAAGTCCATTTGAAGGTGTCTGAGGAGACCCTTGGAGGTTTCGTTCCTGTCCATGTTTTACCTAAGAGTTTTTGAAGAACTGTGATTGACACATGACCTAAAAATAACTTGATAAAACCTGCCTTTTTATTCACTAATGTTAAGCTATTACCTCAGGAATATATACCAGCTCTTCAGCCCAGTGTCACAATCTAGTCTGAAGGGAAGTCATATGCATTTCTCTTCTATAGGACATCAATCTAGCATGGGCATAAATTAGGCTGATTGGATCTTGTGAGCAGAATGTGGTAACTATCCTGGACACATTGGCAATATGCTTATATCCCAGAAAGTAGAAAATAAATCCCTCAAAAATCCAGACCTACCATGCTAATAAAGTTTATAAAGACCTGGTGTTTTGGACATGTCAAGATATATTTCCAAATAAAAGTTGTCACATCTGGCCCCGTAAGAGGGATCACTAAGAAAGAGGCACAATGCCTAATAGGCCTTTTTGGACTACGGAGGCAACATATACCTTAGTCGAGTGTGTTACACTTACCTACTCAGAGTGACCAGATAACTGGTAATTTGGGGTGGGTCTCAGAACAAATGCAGACTCTGTATCCCATCCAGGGTCCTGTGTAATGTGCTCTGTCATTGGGCCTTCTGATCAAGCAGATTCTTAAAAAACCTGAACATATAGTTACCATACAGTTAGCATCTCACTGGCATTTATCCCAGATAAATGAAAACTTATTTTCACACAAAAACTTGTACACGATAAGTAAATACCCCAAAGTATTGAAAACAAGGACTTGAAAAGATAATGGTACCACCATGTTCAAAGCAGCATTATCCAAAATTAACCAATAGGTAGAAGCAATCCAGTTGTCCAACAGATGAAGTAACAAAATGTGATGTGTACATGCAATGACATTTTATTCAGTCTTTAAAAAGGAAGGACATTATGACATGTTCCATGTGGATGAACTTTGAGGACATAATGCCAAAGGAAATACTGTATGATTTTACTTATATGAGAATATAATAGATTTCTATTATAGAATAGTCAAAGCCATAAAGAGGAGAAACAGGTTCCAGGGGCTGGGGAGCTCCCGCTTAATAGTATACAGTACCAGTTTTGCCAAATGAAGAGTTGCACAGATGGATGGTGATGATGGTAGCTCAGCAATTTGAACGTCCTCAGTGACAATCAACAGTCACCTTAAACATGGGTGAGATAGCAAATATATGTATTTTACCGAGTTAAATTTTCAGGATAATGTATGTGAATATTCATATAATTTTTGTTTATAATACCCCCAAACTGGAAACTAAATATTCTACAATGGGTGGTGAATGGTTAAGCAAAAGGAAAACAAAAACCAAAAAACTGCTGATGCCTGCAACAACTTGGATGGACTTGCTGAGTGGGAAAAGAAATTCTCAAAAGTTCACATATTGTCTGATTCCACTTATTCCATGATAAAATTTTCAAAATGACAAAATTAAAGAGCTGGAGAACACGCTGCTAAAGGCTAGAGATGGTGCGGGAAGAGAGAGAAGCTGGAGTTGGAGTTGGCTATGAATAACTTCTCTATACTATTTTATTCGTCAATGGATCTTCACCTGGACCCTTTAAGTGTTCGTCCGAACTCCGCAATGCTGGTTGAGAGGGTCCCCAGCACGGATCCCGCTGGCGACGCGAAGCTGTCACCCTCCCAGGTGTCCGCCGCTTACATTGGGGGGTTCCGTCCCCCCCACAGCAGAGGACAGCCCCGCCCACTCCTAACCTCCAGTCCAAGCCCCGCCCTTGGGTCCTAGCGGGAGGACCCCCGCGTTGCTGTCCGCAGCCACGCCTGGCTTCTCTTACCCTTTTTGGGGGTACAGACCCTCTCCCACCCCGGCCTGCGCTGCAGCGCGGCCCTCTGGCCTTCGGAAGTTAGCTGCGGGCCGCGGCGCGCCGATCCACGAGGCTCTGTCTCGGCAGGCGGTGCGGCAGGCTGCCCGCAGGCAGGCGCTCCTGGGCCCCATCATGGCGGCGGCAGTGCGCGCCGTGGGCTGTTTGTCTGCGCTCTGCGGCGTGCCGGCGGGTGAGAGCGGGGAAGCTGGGTGCAGGGGCTCTGGACCGGGTGCATGCGGGGGTTCGCCCGGGACCTATAGACGGTAGGGTGGAAAGTAGCGAAAACTAGCGGTGCGTGGGCTCCTCGATCGCACTCCGGGCTATCCGAACCCGCTGTGTGACCTTGCGTACTTCCTTGCCCTCTCTGGGTCGGAGCCGATAGTTGTAAAGTCAGGGTGGACTGGGGCCTCCCTGACCGCTGCTCGGTGGAGCTGTCGGCGGCGCTGACGCTAGTTCCACCCCCTGCTGGGGAGATTCCCACAAGGCGCGCAAACCTCTCCTGCCTCGCCCGCTGCTCCCCTCAGCAGTGTATTTCTCTCTCTCTGCCTGTTCTGCTCTTTACTCTGTCTCTGTTGAACCCTCTCGCCGCCCCACACCTCTGGCCTGTACCCCAGCTTGTATGCATAAATAAATAAATCTTAAAAAAAAAAAAAGTGAGGGTGGACTGATCGCCATCCAGGGCCACTTCCAGTTCAACAAGCCGCTGGTGGGTTCTCAGCCATGTGGTCCACGGAACTAACAAGCAAACATCACCTTCCTGGCCAGTGCGATCCGTAGTTCACTAGGTGATGTCAGTGTGGGGGTTTGAGGCAGGTGGCTGCTACCCAGGATCCAAAGGGAAAGAGGCCAGCTGGGGTAGGATAGTATTAGTGTCAGTCACTGTAGTTTTCGGGCTGCTCAGTGCCTTTGTTGAACAGGGGGATGTATAGGAACTTTAGTAATTTTGCGGTTACTTTCCTCCCACCAGTTGGTCTGTCGGAGCCTGAGGAGGAGCAGTATGCTGTCATCTTAAGTAGGGTGTTTGCCTCTAGGAACAGTTCCATGATTGACTTTGCCTTTTCTGTAAATTCTGTTTTGCTGTAGGTCCACAGTCCAGCATTGGTAATTCTGAAATCCAAATATCTCTAAAAACCGACATGTTCTTTTCTGTTTCTTATTTTGCTGGGAAACTTGACCTGAAATCATTTAGGGGAAATCTGACATACGCCTTTTCTTTTTTTTAACTTTTATCTGTGTTATGACTACTCTCTCTTTCAAAGTTCCATTCAAATAACACCTAGCGTTTGTTTTGTAGTTTTTTTTCATGAGCTCTTATTGTATACCGAGGAATATGTCACTCTGTTTATGTCTTTTTCCCCCCACTTCATCTTCACAATGCTTTATTATCCTATTTTACAGATGAGGGAATTAAGGCACACAGATGGGAGAAACATGTTCCAGGTTAGACTGGGAAGACATCAGGTTTTTAAAGCTATACTGCCTGATGCCAGAGCCTGTTTATTTTTCCTTTTCTTGCATATAATTTTTATTTTTGTAACAGCTTTATTTGTTCACACCGTACAATTCACCCTTTTAAAATATTCAAAAAATTTTTAGTATCACTACAGTCAAGTTTAGAACATTTTCATCCCGCAAGCTAAGCATTGGCCCTTCAGCTATCAAACCCTCAGCTTCCCACTGTCTCCAGCCCTAGTCAGCCATGCATCTACTTTCTATAGTTTTGCATGTTAGGGAAATTTCATATAAATAGTCCTATAGTATATGGCCTCTTGGGACAGGCTTCTTAAATTCAGCATAATGTTTTCAGGATTCTTCCGTGTTGTAGCATGTGTCATATCAGTATCTCATTTGTAAGACTTATGGTCTAGTATGTGTATGTAACCACATTTTGTGTATCCAGTCATTAATTCATGAAAATTTGGTTTGTTTCCACCTTTTGGCTGTTATACCTAATGTTGCTGTAGACCTTTGTATACAGAGTTTTTGTGTGTACAATTATGTTATGCCTGGGAATGGCAATGCTGTCTCAATTGGTAATTTCATGTTTAACTTTTTGAGGGACTATTTTCTGAGGACTGTTTCTGAGGACTGTTTTCTGAAGTAGCGTTACCATTTTACGCTGGCTACCAGCAGTGCTTGAAGATTCTTATTTCTCTGTCTTCTGGCTACCAACATTTGTTATTATCTGTCCTTTTGATTCTAGTCATCTAGTGGGTGTGAAGCAATGTCAATTGTGGTTTTGATTTGCCTTCCCTTGATGGCTACTGAGCATCTCTTGTATTTATTGGCTATTTGTATATGCTCCTTGGAGAAATAGTTTATATTTAATATTTTACCCATTGTGAAATTGTGTTGTCTTTTTATTAGTGAGTTGTATGGGTCTTTTATCCAGCCTTGATATAAGTCCCTGTCAGACAGATGATTTGCAAACACTTTCTGCCATGCCTTTTGTTGTCTTTTCACTTTCTTGATGTCCTCAAAGGACAAAATTTTAAATTTTAATGGCCTATATTATCTACTTTTTGTTTTTCTTGCTTATGTTTTTAAGGTCATATCTATGAAAACATGGCCAAATTCATGGTTGTGATGATTGACCTTGAAGTTATTCGAGAGTTTTGTGTTTTTGCTCTTACCTTAGGTATGATCCATTTGGAACTAATTTTTTTTAAAGATTTATTTATGCATACAAGAACTGGGGTGTAGGCCAGAGGTGTGGGGTGGTGAGAGGATTCACCAGAGAAAGAGCGGGAAGCTGAGGGGAGCAGCGGGGCAGGAGAGGTCTGCTGCGCCATGTGGGAATCTTCCTGGCTGGGGATCAAACTTGTGCTACAGTGGCTGTGGTAGCTTCATAGGCTGAGACTTAACCTGTTGCACCACAGGAGGTCCCATTTGGACCTAATTTTTATATATGGTGTGAAGAAGGGTTCAATTCCCATCTTTTGCATGTGAATCTTCAGTTGCCTCAACACCATTTGTTGAAAGATTATTCTTTCTCCACTGCTGTGTCTGGTCATCATTTTCAAAAATCCAGTGCTGGTAAAAGCTATCAGAGCCTGTTCCAAAGCTCTGTATTATATGAAGTGGTACCTAGTGTGCTTTCAGCCTGGTGCTGCAGGGTCTCCAGGGGAGGGAGGGAGGGAAGGAGCAGAGTGTTGAGGGAGCAACGTGGGAATCAAGGAGCCTTCCCCAAAAGGTCATGTTTCAGACAAACCTGGAGCAAGTGTCAGAGGTACAAAAGGATGTAAAAGTAGAGCCAGTTTAAGACTGACTATAGTGTGACATGGGCAGAGGCAGGGTGGAGGGGAGAGGGATGAGAGATGAGACTGATGTTTATGGTTGGGGTTGTAGCCCCAAAGTCTATGCTAAAGAGTTTTGACTTGTTCTGCAGGCAATAGAGAGCCAAAGAATGACAGATCAGAGCTGACATGAGCAGTTCTGTTATCTTTGCAAGGCCTGTCTGACAGCAGATGTTGAGTGTAAGGGGGACAGACTGGGAGCAGAGGGACCTCTCGAGAGACTGGTGTTACTGTGTAGCTAAGGGATGTGGAGGCCTGAACAAAGGAGAGGTGGACAGATAGACTGATTTTTAAGGAATTTAGACTGGGGTAACTGTTTGGATGTGAGAATGAAGAGATGTGATGTCACCTACTTAGGCAGGTGGTCTTGGAGCCTGGAAATTACACATTTACTTGTTTCTTTTTTTTTTTAGATATTGATATTCTTGGGGGTGTTAAAAATACTCCTTTTAAAAAAATGTATCTTTAAAAACTTGGTTTTTATTTATAGGTCATTTATGGTCCAGGCAGCTTTACCTACACACATTTCCAGCAGTTTCTGTTTTGGCATTGAAACCTGTTCTCAGCAATGGTGAGATTCATTTATCTACCTACCTTTCCTTATAAGATCTAATATTTTTAAAAAATGTAAATGAACTAAGCATATCCTTTATAATGGGAATAAATAGCATCTGAAGGATATTCCTCAACTTTTTTATGATTGTAATTGTTTTATTTCAAGGCTTTAAAAATAGTAGGTCAAATACTATATGATTTCCCTCGTGGTACGTACAGACAGAAAAAAAGAATGTATTAAATAAAGCAAAAATAAGCTTTTAACTGTAAGGTCAGGTTAGTAATCAGAAGAGCAGAGGAAGTGAGAAAAGGGCAAATCAGATAAAAGGGATCAATTATATGATGAAGGATGTGGTGAATGTGATGCCCTGTGTACAGATATTGCTGTATAATGATGCACACCTGAAACCTGTATAATGTAAATCAGTGTTACTTCAATATGAAATTTAAAATATAAACTAATAAACCTTTATTAATTAAAAAAGTAACAACTAAGATTCACTGAGTAATTTGTGTGTCAGAATCCAAACATGTTGTCCTTCTTAATCCTCACACCAGCTTTTCTGCATTACTATTCCCATTTTACAGATGATGACATGAGTCTGTGAGGGGCTAAGTGACTTGCTCAAGGCCACACAGCTAGTGCATGGCAGGACTGGGTCCTGAGCTGTCTGGACACAGTGATACAAATACACATAGGGTCTTTGTCGAAGCCTCTGCTCCACTGGACATGGTGCAGGGCCCTCTCTTCACTCACTCTCCAGAAAGGAAGGAAACCATACTGTGCTGTGGTCAGTTAAGTCCTGCCTTTTCCATATGGACTCTGGTTAGGGCAGATTGAAACCTCATTGTGTCCTTGAGTATCTGGAAATGTGTGTGCTGCTGGGCTTTTAATCAGTCTCACTCCCTGTATCTTGTTAACCCTGCCTGGCTATGCCTTTATACTTTGCTTGAGTGATCCAGCAGAGGAGTCTCTTCCCTTTATTTATTCATTTCTTGTTTGGGTCATTCATATATTCACCCACTGCTTACTGTGCCCTTAACCATGGGCCAGGCTGTGTCCCTGCCCTGAGCTGATGTGGAGGAGGCTTCTGTGAGGAAGGCCACGAGGACCACTCCTGGCTGAGGGGATGACCCTGCAGAAAACTGTAGTGGGGAGGGCACTGATGGCAAAGTGACTGCACAGTGCCCTGCTCCCCCACTTTCTACCTTGACAACTGTGGGCAAATGACACATAGACCCTCAGTTTCCTCATCTCTAAAGTGGAGGTAGTAGTCCCTGCTTTGAAGATTGTTGTATTATTTCTTAAAATACCATATTTCCAAGGAAGATTGAAAGGGTTGTATCTTAAAGTTGATTTCCTTCCTATCCTTTCCTTCTTCCAGTGACACTCTCAGTACCTTCAGCTTTCTTCTGCTGTTACTACTTAGTGGACTGTGCATATTCATTTCTCTGGTAACATTAAGCTAACATTAAGTTAACATTAAGCTGACGTTAAGCTAATTGAACAGTTAAGCTTACACTGGGCTCTCTGCTTTTTCCCAGCTTAGTTGTAATACAATTTTGATCAAATATACAGGCAGTGTTTTCATTATTAAGGTTATAGATTTATTCTTCACATCTGAGCTAAGTGGTATTCTGACATTTAATCCTTTCTTCTACATTTTTCTTTTCCCTGGAATTAATAATTGCTTTGATTTTTAAAATTTGCCTCAATTTCTTAGTATCTATATGTATATTTTTCTAGAAGCAGCAACAAAGTAGTCAGAAATACAGCAATACTTTTTCTGAAATCTCCCAAACACATCAGTAACTATGTAGTTTGAATTAATAGAATTAAGTTAGAAGGAAGAAATTCATAGTGAAAACTGTAAAACATTCAAATGAAACCTTCCAGAACAGACTGTGCCATTGACGTGGTCTACATAGGGGACTTCCTGCACAAGGTTCTCCAGGGTGATTGCTTCTTGGCCTGGGGACTTCATAGTCTGAAGTTAGTAAGTATTAAAAAGGACCAAATTGATAATTAATTGTTGTCAGGTGATAATTTGTAACTGGCCTTGAGAATGTGACAGCATGAGCTGCTACTTACTCATGTTGAAAAAAGCAAAACCCAGTGCTGCCACCTTGGACCTTTCTGAGGAAGATCCCTAGGGGGCCGCAGGCGCCTGCACCTCCACCGGCCAGTCCTCTACTGGCTAGTCCTCTACGGAGCAGTCCACTCCCTGCCCAGGGCCTCAGCTGAGGCACCTGCCCCTCTGCTGCTGCACCCCCACTCCTCTTACGCATCTGACCCCTAGAAAGCTGCCTCGCTACCAGCAACCCCCAGTATCACCATGGTGAACTGCATCACACGACTACTCTTACATCTTTAAATGTATTATTATTGGGGACGTGGAGGTAGGAAAAGTCTTCATCAATTTACAGAAAAGAAGTTTTTGATTGTTTGTCCTCACACAGTTGGTGTTGAATTTGGCACGAGAGTAATTGAAGTCAGTGGCCAAAAAATCAAACTGCAATTTGGGGTATAGCAGGTCGGGCTATTACAGGAAGCTACTCCAGAGGAGCTACAAGAGCACTTTTGGTGTGTGGTATCACTAGAAGTACATAGGCCCACGTAAGCAGCTGGTTGACAGATGCAAGGAATCTCACCAGCCCAGGAAATATGCTGATTTGGAGATGTCACATATGAAGAAGCCGAACAGTTTGCCGGAGAAAATGACTTTGTTCCTTGCGGCAAGTGCAAAAACGGGAGAAAACATAGAAGACACATCCCTTCAGACTGCCAAGAAAATCTATCAGAATATTTAGGATGGAAGCCCGGACCGGAGAGCTGCCCACTTTGGTATATGACACAGCTCTTCAGCTCCACAAGGCCAGCCAGCCACGAACCCGAACCCTTGAGGGAAGGCTGTGGCTGTTAGTGAACTTTCACCTCTGTCTATTGGAGGCAGTACTTTTTACTGCCTCTTTGTCTTTTGTACATCTTACTGGGTTTAATACAAGAGAAAAAAACAACTCTTGTAAAAACAGTTTAACACAGTACTAAGCTGCTAAACAACTAGATGTAATCAGGTTATCAAGGGCACATAGACTAATAAATCTCTCTTGCATGGTAAATCTAGACTTTCATCCCCCTTGATCGTCCTCAAGATAGGTATGCACCAATACTATGACTTGAACTGAACACTGATGCTCGACTTCCCTCCCTCTTTTTAGCAAAACTTTGTCTCTGTATGGTTTAATTGGATAACTTAAGCCTTACCCCATTTTTACCTGTTGGAGTATGTCTGTTGTACCCAGTAAGTTTTTTGCTTTGAAGTGACTTCTGATGGTAGAGATGGGGCTCTCTACTCTTGTTTTGTTTTGTTGGATAAATTCCCTACTGTGTGGGCTGTGTTTTTCTTCGGAAGTTTGTCTTAGCCTTGCACAGGAAAATATCCATTTTACCTTTTCTTTTGTGTTTAATTAATAGCTTTATCTTTTTTTTAACCATTTTATCCTTTTCTCTTTAGCAGAAAGTAAATATGTATAAAATTTGAAGGACCCGAACCAATATATTCTGTGTATATTATTTTATTTTTTTAAAGACTTGTTTTTATTTATTTATGCATACAAGAAGTGGGGTGTAGGCCAGAGGTGTGGGGGGCTGAAAGGATCCATCAGAGACAGAGTGGGAAGCAGAACAGGCAGATCTACTGCAATGCACTGCTAAGAGGAGCAGCAGGTGAGACAGAAGAGGTCTGCTGTGCCATGTGGGAAGCTCCCTAGCTGGGGATTGAACTCAATGCTAAGGTGGCTGGCTATAGCTTCATAGTGCTGAGACTTTAACCCCTGCACCACCAGCGAGGCCCTGTGTGTATTATTTTAATGAAGAAAATAAATTGATTCTGGCATTGGAGCAGTATAAAATACCAAAAATAAAAAAATAAAAAGCAAACAGTGCAAGGAAACTAGTGGCAGCAATGTATTAAAAGAGATGATTTAAAGTCAGTGTCTCCTTTTGGCAATTTGTCCTTTTTAGGCTAAATATATTATAGCTGTGAGTAGTATTTTGGTCATTTGAAAAATGTTTAAGATTTGTAAATGTGATGCTGAGTTTTATACTTAATACTATATCAGAGATCAAAAGTGTACAAGATTAAATTATGTACAAGTCGACATTTTGCGGAAGATAGAGGATACACGAAAAACTAATGTGTCTTATTTAATGGGATTTGGAATGGTCACTGAAGTTCTGAATTTATTTAAAATGAAAGCTAACACTTTGTATTTACGCTTTACTGAGTAAGTCATTAAGTGAGCCAGTAGGTCTGTTATTCTACATCTTGCTCTACTATCCAAGGCTTGCCCAGGTCTTCTGGGTGGTTACATTGTCCAACTGCAACAGCAGAGGGCGCCATTAACCCAGAATATCCTGAGCTTGAGGTGGTAATTGTGGCTTCACATCCCTGTGTGGGTAAACTGCTCTAACTAGGATGAGCATTTTATTACCCACACAGAGTTTTGTTTTATCTTTTTAAGAAAGACTGTTCTCCAAATATGACTTATACAAGTACCACCTCTTAGTGACCTCTTTCTACTAGCAATGATTAAATTTTTTGGTACTAGCAATGTTTCTCCACAGCCTTGAAACATCTAATTGGTAGTTTTATTCCTTCGCCTGCAGGCCCTTTGTCATCGCCACAAATCGGAGACCACCGTGGCTTCACCAGCTTGGCCCACGCGCTTCAGACGCAATGCTGGATTTCTTCCCCCAGTAAACTCATGGGCCAACAGTGCAGATCCTATAGTTTCTTCACCAAATGTGAGTAGAATGACCACAAATTTCCCATGCATGGAATAGGATCTACAGAAATACATTGCTGAGGGGAACAGTGGGTGAGACAGGAGAGGTCTGCTGTGCCATGTGGGAAGCTCCCTGGTGGGGATTGAACTTGTGCTGCAGCGGCTGCAGACAGCTTCATAGTTCTGTGATTTAACCCACTGCGCCGCCAGGGAGGCCCTCCCTTTTAATCTTAATGAGTGATTTGCTTATTATGATTGTAAGTGAAGAAAAACTCATTGACCGATCTTAATATGCCCCCACTGAAAGTAAGTTTATTATGAATCTCTGAAGTTTGGATTTATAGGTACCATCACTTTTAAGCGTGTAGGAAAGAAAACCAAATCTTTAGTGAGAGTTTCTTTGAGTTTGGTGATTTTATTTCAAATCTGTGGTTCTTCTAAGTGAATCAGTGTCAGCCTAAAGTTTGAGCTTAACCTTTTGCTCTGATCAGGGACAAGAGAACAACATGTGAGTTGGGATCTCACGTTCCTGAACTTCGCTTATGAAGATCAGCTATAATATGTGTGCACTTTTAAAAACAGGATATTATGCAAATATTAAACATTTAAAAGTATTATAAAGCCAAAACATTTTTCTGTTTCTGTGTTATCTACTCAGAAGATCAAGGTCAGGCCTTTCAGGAAGCAAGCAAGTAGAACTTTTAAACCCTAGGGGGCCCGTAAGAGAAGAATGAGGATACCTGTGTATCTTCTAGATTGTGTTTAGTATTTCAGTCCTTTATATCTATCTTCAGTTTCTGACTAGTACATTTGTTGACTCTGATTCTTTATTAAATAAATTTTTAATGGGACAGAATATCTATGATTGTAAAATCAATTGGTACTATGAAAGACTGAAAGTCTTTAGGAAGACGGTATTTAAATCTAATATATGATGTAACTGCCCCAATGAAATTCAGTAATTGTCAAAAGTAAAGACTCTGAATATTCCACAAGTACAAAAGGGAAAATACTGATTGAAATGTGTAATAGAAAAAGATTTTAGGATCCTAGAAATTCACAAATGGAAAACATCAGCAGTGTCAGGGTCTACACATAAAGTGAAGACAAGCATGATTTAAATACAAGCATGCACAGACGAGTACTGTCAGACCCCTGCTCACTCAGTCTTCGCTGTTGATTGGACTTTGTTAGAATTGAAGGTGCTTTGGGCATCTCATTGTGAAGATGCCTAGGGCATTTATCGGAGATTAGAGTAACTGATCCAAATGATTTATGGGTTTAGACTGAAATGTTGATTCTTGTTTGGTCTAAGCAACATGTATTTAGGAAGAACAGTTATTGGTTTTCTCAGTGCTTACAATGAGGCAGAAGGGGAAAGAGATCTGTAACGGTTAATAAAATGTCTAGCAATCAAACCTACAGGTAAGTAACTGGGATTTAAATGATGACCATCACTCATAGAGGAAGGCCATGTTCTTTGAAAGTAGAAGAATCATCTCTCAGCTTTTCCAAATGTGAGCATGTGATATGTACAAAGAATGATTTAATTTTGCTTTCATTGCCACTGTGATACAATGAAGCTGGAGTTTTTTTATTCAGTAGGACACCATAAATCATTGCTTGAAAATTAAAAAAAAAACCAAAATCCTGTTTCATTACAGTGACAGCAGATGAGCTGTGGAAAGGTGCTTTAGCAGAGACTGGTGCTGGAGCAAGAAAAGGAAGAGGCAAAAGAACTAAGAGAAAGAGAAGAAAGGATTTGAACAGGGGTCAGATCATTGGAGAAGGTAAACTTATTTATAAAAAATGCCAATGTGATTTTTAAGGCTCTTTTTCCCCCACCCCTCCCCAACTTGGGTAGATAGTTTGCAAACTAGAAGAATCAAAACGTTTTTCATGAACATTTGGATCTGCCATTTTTGCATCCAACCAGATGGTTCTGGCACTTATTGCCCTGTGGTTCTGGGGACGGAAAATCCTTCCAGTGCTCTAGGGAGCATCGGCTGTGACAGTCTCTGCCCTCGACGAGCTCATGATTCAGGAATAGAAGATGTATTAGATGGAAAGTTAGTGAACTTTATCTGCAGAGGGCCAGTTAGTGAATATTTTCAGCTTTGGAAGCCGTATGGTTTCTGTTGTAGCTTCTCAACTCTGCTGCTGCTGCACAAAACCACTCAGACAATACCTCATCAATGGGCAGAGCTGGGCTCCAGGAAAACCATATTTACCAAAAAATGAGTGGTGGGCAGAGACCGGTGCTGGAGCAAGAAAAGAAAGAGACAAAATAACTAAGAAAAAGAAAAGAAAGGATTTGCCTGATTCAAACTTTAGTTTAGTCAGACTTTAGTTTGCCAGCCCCTGGGATGCATGCTTGTTTATACTAGTGTTTTTGAAGAGTAAAAAATGGTGGGGTATACTTGAATGTACTTTCTGTGTTGTGGTTGCTGACATACCCCTTTGTTGGTAAGAGCCATCTAGCCAGAGCACGTCTGCTTGGGTGTTTTTCTCCATGACTTACGTTGTATCTTATTTTAATTTTTTAACTCTCATATGTGTAGACCTTAGTAAAACATTCAAAGACTGTAGAGAAACCTAAAGTCCCCTTTGATGCCCTTTCTTGTCCCCCCAATTCCTGTTGCCTCCCCCAAGGAAACCACTGATCTCATTTTGGTTTACTTCCTCCTGTCATTTAAAAATGCTTTTATATACTTAAATACCCTAAAAGAAATGTGTTTTCTTTTTTTAAAAAACTAAATTATTGCATACGATAAATACTGTCTTTTGATTTACTGTTTTTCACTCAGTAATAGGTTTTGGAAATTGTTCCACATCATAATTTATAGAGCTACCTCCTTTTGAGTCAGTGCAGAATATTTCGTAGGTTGGATATGCCACAGTTCATGTAACCTTTCTGATACTGCTGGACATTTAGATTGTTTCCAACATTTTTTGCCTTTACAAATAACACTTCAGTGTACATCCTTGTCAAGCACATGCTTTGGACCCTAGGTGAATGTTTCTACAGATACACCATGAAGTGTAATTACTGGCTGATAGGGTAAGTAGATCTACACTTCCAGTAGTGCCAAGTGATCTGCCAAGTGACTATGTTAAAGCTCCTGCCCGCAGTGTCCTTATCTATTTACCCATCGTCTGGCATTTTAACATTCAAGAAATGAGTGCTTTTTACAAGTTCTTATTTTGTATGTTTTTAAATCTTCAGGGCGTCATGGCTTCCTATGGCCTGGTTTAAATGTCCCTCTTATGAGAAATGGAGCCATGCAGACCATTTCCCAGAGAAGCAAGGAAGAGCAGGAGAAGGTCGAGGCTGATATGGCTCAGCAGAGAGAAGAGTGGGACCGGAAAAGGAAGATGAAGATTAAACGAGAGCGAGGATGGAGTGGAAACACGTGGGGGGGCGTCAGTCTTGGCCCCCCTGACCCCAGTCCCGATGGAGGTAGCAGAGTCCTGTTTTACTGACCTTTCTGACAAAGAGCGTCCTTGTAGGTCTAGACTCCTTTAATAGGCTGTAACCACTTGTCTGTTTAGAATGCCTTTTTTTGAGAAAGTATTTGAACATCTTTGAAATAATATCACATTATTGTTCAGTTGTTTTTTATGGAACAGTCGAGGTCCATAACCAAGAAGTGCTCTGCAAACGGGATGTAAAGCACTGGGTTCTGGCATTTGTATTATGTGGTTTCTCATGAGCACCTTGAATGTGGTGGTGTGCATTCCTGATCTGTGTATAAGCAGTTTACAGACTGCAGTTTCTCAGACATAGTTCATGGGATGCCTGTGGAGCAGCCTGGCCTGGGAGTGCTGTTTCAGTGACAAAAGATAAACCAGGTAGTGGTCATTAAGTCTCATAAAAGCACACATGAAATAAAAACCGGTAACACTTCTCAGGTCAAATTAGAAACAAAATCCCACCCCTGGAATATGTAAAGAAGTAAAAATCATCGAAACAATTTGTTTTTGTCAATGAGTAGATGAAGAAATATAGGGGAGTTTTGCTGCTTTCTTAAATGAGACATAAGAGGAGAGGTTGAAATGGATAGGCTCAGGTGAACATCCTTAGAACTTTTAGAAAATGCTTCACTCGGGAGGATGAAGATACGGGAGGGAGAGGAAATAAGTGGGCCCAGGTCCAGGGTATCGATAATTGGGTTAACGGACAGAAGCAGGGGCAGGGGACAGATGGAGGTGAGTCCATATTGTTGGTAGAGGAAATGTGTTGGGGCATTGATGAGCATGGCCACTGGAAGAACACAAGTGTTTGAATTGTCTGCTGTGGTGAGTGGAGAAAGACCTAACTGAAAGGACATAAAAGGCTAACAGGTCGCAGGGAGGACTCAGTTGAATTGGACACCATGAATTTTCAATGACCCAGGTGTGTACTATGATTTAACTTTGCTCTAGCAATACCCAGCAGGCTGGGAGTTCCTAGACCACTGTAATTGATTCAGGCCTAGATAGTGTGATAGAGACAAGGGGGAGGGAGTTGAGGGCATCACAAAATCTAGTGGACATGATGGGCTGTGGCGTCTTGGCTGACTGAGAGACTGTGAAGACCCAGAGGCATGACAGGGAAGGAGAAAACGGTGATCAAGAGTCTGGAGGTGCCAGAGAGCTCCGAGGACTGCTGCCTGGGAGTTGCTGAGTGAGAGAACTGGAGGAGCAGGAGGATGCAGTCAGGGAGATGGTGGGGACAGTCTCTGGTGATGGTGGAAGACCAGGTATGGTCCCCAAAAGATCTGAGATTCTTTATCTTAGAAGTCAGTGATGCTACCTATATTGAAAAATGCATTTATACCCTAATCACGTTGACACATTTATCTGTATGCCTCTTTGCTCCTTACAGAAACGTATGAGGATTTTGATACCAGGATACTTGAGGTGGGTATGTTGTCTCCCTTGAAACTGCAGCTTCTGTTAAGTAAATTTCAGTTACTCTTCCCAGTGCAACTCCCCTTGGAACCAGTGCTGCGTATCTGGTGTTAAATACCACGAGGAATAATCTCCTTGGGCTTCTGACTGAACATGTACATTTTTTCTTCAACATCAATTGTGAGATAGAATTTAAAGTTTAAAATTAATGTTTACAAGTATTTTATGTCTTGGGGTCCCAGTATATATACCTTTGAAGAATTCTTAAATATTGGGTGATTTCCTGTAAGATTATTCACAGG
This sequence comes from Scalopus aquaticus, assembly GCA_004024925.1. NCBI lineage: Eukaryota > Metazoa > Chordata > Mammalia > Eulipotyphla > Talpidae > Scalopus > Scalopus aquaticus. The sequence continues at coordinate 19,923 of PVIJ01014437.1, read as the reverse complement.
AGTGGGCTAGCGCTTACTTTTCCTTGCATCTTATTTTATGGGAAAGGGGCTGCCTTGTGAGCAGTTGAGTTCACTTTCATTGTTCCTGGCCATTTAATTCTGCCCTCCTAAAATGTCGGTCTTCCTGTAGTTCATAATAAGCGGGTATTTCCAAATATTTTCTTCTCAGTTGAGCATGATCCTTAACATAGTGATCCAGTGCTCCACTAATTATTTCTATATCATTTCTAGGATGCACATTTTTCTGTATTTTAAAAAATCTCTGAATTGGGATATGTTTTATAGTCACTTGTGTTAAAGTTTAGCCAACTCTTTATTATTTTACATTCACTGTATTGAGTTATGTAGTTTCACATTCCTTTAAAGTGATCTCAGTCAACCCTCTCAACAACCCTGTGAAATAGGAGAAGAAAGTCTCATTTTCATTCTACACCTAAAGAAACAGTTTGGGAGCCATTTCCTTTGAGAAAGTTTGCTGTTGACGAGGGGACTGATGTGCCTTTCCACCACATGCGCCTGTGTGTGAGGCGGTCACTCCAGTTCCCTACTCCAGGATTTCCCCAAGGGGTAATACTTATGAAACATTCTGTCTTTTAGGTAAGAAATGTGTTCAACATGACAGCAAAAGAGGGAAGAAAGAAATCAGTCCGTGTCCTGGTTGCTGTGGGGAACGGCAGAGGAGCTGCAGGTGAATGATGCCTGTGGAGCTGTGGGCGCCAGGGCGGGCTGTGGAGCCCGGCGGGTCCTGCTGCTGGCCACGCTTCTCCTGATTAAGCCTTTTTGTGGTTTGAGCTCACAAACCTTGTGGCAAACCCAAGAAACCCCTTAGAAGGGATAGAAAGAATAGATCCCCCTCTATTTGTCTTTTCCTGTGAGAACAATGGGTTTGTTTTTTATTATTATTTATGAGGTAACATTGGTCTCCAACCCTGTATGTGATTCAGAGGTGCAGGACCACACCACACCCTCCACCAAGGCTCCCTCCGTCCTCACCACAGCCCATGTCCCTCCTCCCCATACGTTTAGTTTTATCTAGAAGTCATAGAAGGTAATATTAACATCTGATCTTGGATTTCAGAGGTCCGTTCAAATGTAGTACTTCCAAAGTACCTCAAACAGATTAAGCAAATCCCTGTAGCCTTAAGCTTTGTCATTCCATTTTGGATAGCAAGTTTTCTGTGAACAGAAGAAAAATGAGGTGCCATAAAATATTGTAGAAGCTGAAACTTGAAATATGGCGAAAGATATTATGTGTCAGTTTGTGCCCCTTTTCATAATTTTGCTTTTTGTTTTAAAGGTTTTGCCATTGGGAAAGCCACAGAACGGATGGATGCTTTTAGGAAAGTATGTACATTTTTCCTTTGTTGAGAGTAAAGGGTCAATAGGTTATGTGCTAGGGAACCACAAACAGTTTCAAATAATAAAAATAAGAACCATCCCATAAGCCTTGCGGTCAAAGATTACTTATGTCACCAGAAGCAGTTTCATAAATACCTATATTTTTTTTGCATCATTTTTGTTAGATTTCTCATTGCTTACCAGAGTTCTGAGTGCACTCGGAAAGTTTGAACACTGGTAGAAAAATCAAAGCTGCTAAGGAATTAGTATTAGGTTTTTAGGTGTGATAGTGTTATTTTGGTTATGATACTGTAAATTTAATCCTTAGCTTTTAGTAGACTATACTGAAGTTTTTATGTAAGTTTGAAGCTTTTCATCATAAAATAATTTGTGAAAGGTATTTTTTGAAATCCTTCAGAAAACATAAATCCCAACAATAGAATTAAGAAAAATATTTTTCTTCTTCCAGGCAAAGAACAAAGCAGTTCACTATTTGCATTATATAGAACGATATGAAGACCATACAAGTGAGTAGTGAGCTTACTTTTAAAATGTGTGGGATTTTGTTTCAGTGTGTATGGCAGTATATCTTTATGAGTATCTTTGTGATTCTCTGCTTGTTGCTACTTTCTTATAAATGAATGTGTAAAATGTAGAAACAAACTTTCTCTCCTGAGAAGGTTAGTTAGGAGTGAAATCAGAGTTTGTCATGCATGCTTGGTGTGGGTTGGCCTCTTGGGAGGTATTAGTTGCTTTGTGATATTTGCACGGACCTTGAAACACACACCTAATCCTTATGTTTATATTTTCACCCTCCAGTATTCCATGACATTTCCTTAACATTTAAAAGGACACATATCAAGATGAAGAAACAACCCAGAGGTAACTAAAAAACTCTTATAATTTGTTGAAGAGAAAGCAGACAGATTATAATAATTCCATCTTGTCCTCTATTTTGGCTTAGCTTTATTTGAACTTTTGAAAACACCAAAATGGAAAGGCCTAAGTTAGATTTAAGAAGGCAGAGGCTCTTGGGGAAATAAAAGGAAGAGTCTACCCATCTAGAGTCCTCTGAGCGCAGCACGCTCTAGGAGTAACTCTAGCTGGTTACTTGTCACAGCACATTGTGAATAGAAAAAAGCAGCCCAGTGAGTGGTTGAGTTTGGAAGGCGTATTAGTTCCTCCTAGATAATTCATTGACTCTCTTAGCTGGTTCTGCTCTGATAGCTTATTCAGCTCCAGTCACTTACTGTCATCATCAAGTACTGACTATCTCTTGAGAGCTGGTTGCTGACCTGTACTCTGGAGTAGAGTGGAATAAAGTGATTTTATATAACTGGGTATATCTTAAATTAGGCTCAGAAGTGAAAGCAATATATTAGTTTTTTTTAATGTCTAAGTTTCCAGTACAATTCTGCTAGAGCTACGGCTTAGAAATAAATCAAGAAAAAATAATCAAATATAGTAATCGTAATTAATCATATACTTGATAAAAAACATTTTGTTATTAGAAGCAGCATTGAGTTGAACACTTAGAACATCAAGGTTCAGGCCTGCCCGGTCACCTAGAGTGGTTGTAGCCTCTGTGGCTGTTGAGCCCTGAAATGTGACTACTGAGATCTGCTGTAGGTGTCAGCACATAACAGATTTCAAAGTCTTAGTATAGAAAAAATATATAAAATATAAAAACCTCAAAGATATTATTGTGTTGATTGTATGTTAAAATGATAATGCTTTGGACACGAAGTAAAATTATGTTACTAGAATCAATCATATCTTTAAAAATTCATCTGAGAAAGTTTTAAGTTGCATTTATGGCTTGCATCATATTTCTGAATAACTTGAAAGATTGCTACAATTTTAATTTAATTGCAGAAACTACCTTTTTTAATCTTCCCTGTTTTCTAATCAAAGCTGCCCTTTTCAGATTTCTGATAGTTAAATGCATTCATTACCTATGCATTGGGGTTAAATATTCTGATTTTGAAGCTAAAGCAGTACAACGCATCGCAGACATCCTTTCCTGAAGGATGTTCCTGTGCAGCATTTTTCCCCATGAGGAGCTATGAAAGGTGTTACTACAAAAAAAGTATCAAGCAGGAAAACTGGATTAAGGGAAGTCAGAAAGTTGTTGTGTGTTTGTGAACATTGCAGTCTTGGTGCACTACTGTGCAATGTGAATCTCCCAGAGAGGCTCAGAATGCATTCTTCCCAGACTTGTTTAACCATGGCCACTTCTAACTTAGTTACAGGGACTGCAGTGCATTTCCCATAAAACACACATACACACACACCCCTTTAACTTTCACTAAGCGAGTACTGTTTAGGCACAGTTCCTGCCTAAAAACCTTCACAATCAAAGTACAGTCAAATACCACGAGACTGGGACCCCTGCTGTATGTTTGCACCTCTCTCCAGGTGTGTGTGTATCCGTACACGTCTGCATGCATGTGTTGTTCACATATGAACATACACCCTTTGGGTGTATAACTGCATCCAAAGAACAACAAATAACCTTGTTTAACTGTTCTCTAAAGTCCCCAGTTCTTGAATGATATGGCATACCCAGGTCATGTCGATTAGTTGACTCCTTCAAGTAGAAGGGACAATTCTAGGTGACACTGTGCTATGTACTTGTATCCAAAAACAGTTTTTACACAAATATTTTGAATTACTATAAAAAATTAGAAACTAGAAGGCCAATAATGTTTAGCTTCTAGAGTAGATGTTCTATCTTAGAGCAGGTTGGTGTGTGCTGAATTTTAAATCTGGCTAATCAAAGTGTTAGAGTTTAAACTTGGAACTTGTCTCTCCCTCACTGCCTCCTGCATTTGCCAGTTACTGATTTAAACTCTAGGCAGAATACAAACAGTATCCTGCTCTCATGGAGCCCACATTCTACTGCAGGGAAACATCAGGTAAACAAGTTGTGCTAAGTGCCTGAAAGTAGACATTGGGCTGCTGGTTTGGGGGTGGAAAAGCAGCAGGGGTCAGAAGAGGGATGCGGCCTCTTGAAGCACAGCCAAAGAAAGTCTCTGAGGAGGAGGCATTGACGGGAGACTTTGAAAGTGAGACGAAGTCATACAGGGAGGGCAGGCCCCAGAAAACACTTGGTGCACAGTCCCTGAGGTCAGAGAGCCAGCCCTGGGGAAGGTGGCGTCTCTGGAGGAGATTTTAGAGGTCAGTCATGGAGGACTTTGTAGGATGTGGAGTTCTTTATGTCATTTTATTTCAGTGGGAAGTGAAGGGCATCTAATGGGAGTGATGTATTTTATGTTTTGAAAGCTCTTCCTGGAGAAGGGATGACAAGTAGACCAGAGTATGGCCCGCGGCTAGAGGGGAGGCCATCCAAAGATTAGAGGTCAGCGAGGCGGTGAGAAGGCTGGGCCAATCGTTCCGAGAAAATCCAGAAGACAGTGCATTACTGAAACAAAAAGGAGTTTTTTTCCCCCAAAAAGAGGAAGTAGACGTCTCTGCTCAGGACCACTGAACAGTCAAGGAGGGCGAGATTCACTGTCCTCTGTCCTTAGTTAACGCGGATGCGGGCTGAGAGCTTGCAGGCCTCTGTTAATCTTTGTAACAATCCTGTCTTTTTGCCCCACATGTTCAAGAAATTATATGTCCATTATCTCTTTACTCCTTAAACATTCCATTGAAATAAGCGCCACCATGAAAGTCACGTAAGTTGTCAAGGGCGCCCTGGGAGGTGGTGAAACCAGAATGTAGCCAGGCTCTCCTGACTCTGAGCCTGAAGTTGTGCGAAGCCGGAGGTGACTGACGTGTGCGCTGCAGGTGAGTGGGCTGGTGTTTGCCCTGTTTGTTCCTCTTTTCCAGGCTATGGCCTCCGCTGCCACCGGGCCATCATCACCATCTGCCGTCTCATTGGCATCAAAGACTTATATGCCAAAGTCTCAGGGTCCATCAACATGCTCAACCTCACCCGGGGCCTCTTCTATGGGCTCTCCAGCCAGGTAACCCTGCCCTGGGGTGTGAAACAGAAGTTCTAGTCTGCATGTAGTTGTGTGCCTCGGGACCACGATGTGTGGGGTCCCTTCTGGAGTTACTCTCCTGGGGCCACCTCAGGGCTCGGGAATTCCTTTTTATTTGTGGCTTCTGCAGGCTAGCTAATTCAATTGAAGAGTTAGTTCATGAAAATTCACTTTTAAAAATACTTTGTCAGTTTTTGAAGTTTCAAAATTAAGTATTCCTAAAACCGGTAGTTACAACCTGTGCTCTATTATGAAAGGGTACATGCTTGTTCTAAAGCTCCTGTAAAGTAAGAAGAGAAATTTCATTTAACTTAGTTCTTTCAACTGCTACTAGAGTGAAGTCCCTAAAGCATCTCCACTCCGGAGAGCTGTCTTGTGCAAAAGCATGCGTTTCACATTACCCACCTGCCCAGGTAATGTGAAATGTGCCCAGGTAACTCCTGGGTCGGTAGGAACTGTGGACATTGATACGCCAGGTTATTTCTCTGCACAATGGGGGTCCTGGCTACTGCTCACCTTGCCCTCTCAGTCTCAGTGGGGTGGTTCCCCGTCATTCCACACCCCATCAGAGAAGAGGGCCCATGAGTGCACATCCGCCCCACCTTGGCCTGCCCCTGGCTGCTGACAGACCTCAGCAGAGCTGGACAAGCAGAAAAGACAGTCAGTTTTTGAGAGCCTCCATTTTTAAGATTTGACCTCTATTGTTGAGGACTTTTATAGACTTCCTAATACTTAGAGAATGTGATTTTTTTTTAATATGTTATTTTTGAATAAAATGTTCCATGGAATCATTTTACGTCTCTCTGTTTAAAATAAGAAATTAAAGGAAAAGTTTTGGTTAAAAGATCTTTTTTGAACAGTGTGTATGTACTACCTAAAACATCTTTCAAAAGCACTTCTAAATTCACTTGCATTGTTAGAGGTTTAATTGATGTAACCCAAGTATTGGTTTTAGACAAGTCATATTTAAAATCAAGGAGACTTGTGATATTTCCATTTTATGTTAGTATTTTAAAATCTTCTGATGTAATTACCATGTAACAGCTCTTCTAAATGACATTAGCAGTAAAAAAGTGTTATTTAATGTACCACCCAAAGAAACTTGGGCCATCAAGTTAAGCAACATACCGTTGACTATAATATGAACCAATTTAAACCAATCAGTTTGCTTTTATGAAAAAACTCATCTTTGTTCTAATTTCCAATAGAATAGTACTAATAGCCCTTGAATCTGGAAACAGAGATTGTATCATATCAGGTATTTTAATGTACTGTCAATAAAGCATAGAGTAGATTTATTTGCAATGTGCAGATATTCACTACCACTAAATGGAGTGACTCCCTCGGTCTTCTCATCAAGAGTCAGTAGTTAGAGCTTGCGGCCAGCCTTGTTTCTCAGTGCCACCCCTCCCAGCCCCAACTATTTTGAACCAAATCTCGATTTCATTCTATTTCATTCATAAATATTTTAATATGTATCTAAAGGTAGGGTTTAAACAATACCCCATAACACTATTATTGTACCTAAAAATTAACAGTAACTCAGAATCACCAGCTATCTAGTCAGTGTGCATAGAAATCTATCTACTTGTCAGATTGAAAAATATTTTTTATGCAACTTATTTGTATGATATTGCAGAAGAGGTCATGAAATTATGAGTTTTTGCTATGTCTTTGAAGTCACTTGTAATCTGTAGATTCCTCTTTTTTGCCCTTGCAATTTTTTTGTTGAAGAAAACAGATTGTTTATCCTGTAGTTCCCCAGTCTGGTGCTGACCCCAGATGGGGTCCTTAACATCCTGTCTGCATGATCCAGGTGTTTGGTGAGATTCAAGTTCAGTTTGGGGCACCGTCTGGCACTGAGTTGGGAGGGTTTGGAAGGTGAGAGACCAGAAGCCAAAGCCCTTCCCCCATTCCAGGGCTGATAGGGCAATGGCACTGAGGTGTCACAGTGCTTTAGCTGCCGAGTACATTACCTGGAAGCCACCGAAATGCTATTTGTACATTGCCTGGAAGCCACGAGATGCTATTTTAGTCCCCTGAGTGATACAGTGTGTTCACTGCCCACTTCTCCCTGGCTCATGGAAGTTCCTGCTCTAAATTACAAAATCACCTCATAGATCTAACCTGGTGTTCTCAATTTGGTCCTGCTCAGAAAACCCATCAGCAGCAGGCTGATAAGAAGAGTCTCCATGTTGTGGAATTCAGGAAGGAATGTGGCCCTTTGCCCATCGTGGTCGCCTCCCCCCAGGGAGCCTTGAGAACGGATCCAGAGCCGGAATATGATGTTCCAGACATCAGACTGGACTGGAAAGAAATGAAGGCCGAACAGGGCATGAAGCGCTCTGTGTGGGCAGGTCTAAAGAGACCTGCGACCTAGGCTGCCCTCTGGCCTCGCATAGCCACCGTGTCTGATGCCATCCACCACCTAGAGGAGACTCCACCCTGCACACCTTGGAATGCAACTTTTTTTTTTTTTTTTAAAGAAGAAGCCAACCTCCTTTATTTATAAATAATAAATAATTGTGACTAATTTGTTGAGCAAATGGTATATATCTGTCACTGTGATCAGAACTCTCTTAGGTGTCTTAATTTAAGACTATTTTAGGTATTTACTTAAACTAGCAGAAGTGAATGGATTAGGAAGCAGAGCTTATAGTCTGACCCAAGGATAGCAATATTTGAAATAATAATTGCTATAATTCTAGTTAGTTTACATTAACTGATTTGTTCAAAATGAATGTTGCTGTTGCAGCAGGCAGCACCACACTGTCAAAGAAATGGGAGTCAGAGCAAGCTGTTATGGCACGATGCTGCTGATAAGGCAAAACCTGGCCTTTTTATTGATTGAATGATTTTATAGAGTCAATTACTCAGAGCAGGAGAACAAAGAGAAAAAGTTAGAAGAAAGCAAATGTATGCTTAGGTTATCTAAGCTTTTGGGGGAGATGAGTCTGAGGATCCAGATTAGTTTTATGGCCCATGTTTGAAGATCGAAATCAAGCTTCCAGCCCCACTTGTGGTTCCGATCTTATTAGCAAGGCATTCCACTGATCAGTGCCTGGGACACAGAGTTACTATCAGTCTACAGCTCCCCAGGCGTTCCTGGTCGTGCCTCTTGATGTGTACCCATTGTCCCAGGGAATTAAGTATCCTGCTCTGTTTAACTTGAGAGGAACCTTTGCAGGGTCTGTAGTTTGCATTCTTTAAGTTTAGGTAATTGACTGGTCCACATGGACTTTGTACTGAAAAGGCCCAACTGCATAGCCAGAATGGTGACTTAAGTGGCCCTGTAAGCCTAGCAGACCCACAATTAGCTTCATTTTACTGAGCAGTTAAGTACTTATTTATGGTCACACAGCTGGAAGGTAGAAAAAGATGGGCAAATGCTGTTCTTTTTGACTCTGAAATTCTCTGTGTAGTTGGTTAGTGGTTGCCCTAGGTATGGCATTATACATATACCACTTACCTCCAGTCTGCTGGTGTCTCTTTAAGTCCCTCTAATCCCCCTTATTTGTTTTAAAATTCCCTCCACTTATACTGAGAACCATATTAGACAATGTTGTACTTTTTCCTTCAATCATCAAATAGTATAGAAAAATCAAAATGAAAAAAACCTATTGTACTTATCCATTATTTTTGTTCTTTGAAATGTTCTTTCTTTTTCCCTGACATTCTAAGTCTTTCTTACAACTTTGAGTAGGGAAAGACCCCAGTTCTGTTTCATCTTTATTCTGACAGAAAAACACTTCTAACACCAAATTATTTCCAGTTTCTGCCTATTACAAATTAAACTGCTATGGACATTTATATGTAAGTGTTGGTAACTCAAACACTCAAAACACGTCTGACACCAAATGTGTGGGAGTTTTCGCTCACCAAACAATTCTCTGCAACACTAGCTGGGTGTCCTATAATTTAGCTCAATTTTTACTTTCTACCTGAAAATAACACTGCATCGCACAGGTTAAGGCTCAGTTCCACAAATTGCCCCCCTGCACTACAGATGCCAGAGCAAGGCCAAAAATCTCAAGCTTCTAATTATAACTTGGTCTTTCTGGTAACAGCCCCATTGGGCAGCCCACCAAGAGTCACCTCAGTAGAACAAAAGATAGTGCTATCACCTAGGGAATTCCAAGGGGTTTAGGAACAAGTCAAAGAACAAATATTAGAACAAAAGAGGCTTGTAGTTCTCATCCCTTAGGACATTAAAAGTTTTAGGAATTCTGTGCTAGGAACCTGGGGCAGATAGCAATATATGTTTTCCATTTTACGTATTTCCTTTACACTTCAAAAATGTGCTCTTTTTAGGATATGTATATTGGTAACAAACTTGCTTCATTTTCCTTTATCTGATAATTTTTTTATTTTGCTTTAATTCCTGGAAAATAATTTCACCAGATAAAGAATTCAAGGTTGACAGTTCTTTCAGCCCTTGAAAAATGTGCCACTTCCTTCAGGCCTCTTGAATTGTTGTCCCCTTGTAAAAACAGATACTGTTTTTTTTTTTTTCTTACTTTCTAGAATTATCTTTGTCTTTAGTTTTCTGAAGTCTGATTATGGTATGTCTTGGTATGAATTTCAATTTATTTGGTTTTGCTTAGCTTCTTGAGTCTGTATTTAACTGTCTTTTGCTAAACTTGGAAAATTTTCTCCCGTTATTTCTCCTTGGCAATTCAGTGGTTTTTGATATATCTGCAGAGTTGTGCAACCATTACCACAATTAAGACTTCATTACCCCAACACGAAACTATGCCTATTAGCATTCACTCCCCCCTACTCCCTTTTTCCAGCCCATGTTAACCACTGATCCACTCTCCATGGATTTACCTATTTTATATAGGTAGGATGATACAATAATATGGTCTTGTGCGACTTCTTTCACTTAACAGATTTCTCAATGTTCACCTATGTAGTAGCATACATCAGCACTTCATTTTATTCTCTAATCATTCGTTGTATGGACAGACTACATTTTTATTTATCCAATCATCAGTTGATAGACATCTGAGTTGTTTTTAAGGTTTTTTTTTTTTATATACATACAAGTTAGGGTACAGGCCAGAGGCGTGGGGCGGCGAGAGGGTTCACCGGCGACAGCGGGGAGCAGAACAGGCAGATCAGAAATACACTGCTGAGGGGAGCAGCGGGCAAGGCAGGAGAGGTCTGCCGCACCATGTGGGATTCTCCCCGGCCGAGCGTCGAACTCGCATCGCCACTGCCGACAGCTCCACAGCGCAGCGCTTAACCGCTGCGCCACCAGGGAGGCCCCTGAGTTGTTTTTACATTTTAACTTATGAATAATGCTGCTATGAGCCGTTGCACACAAGCCACTGTGTGGGCATGTTTTCTGTCAGATATATATGTAGGAGTGAAGTTGCTAGGTCATAGAGTAACTCTGAAGTTTTGAGAAGCTGCTAAACCCACAGATACAGCAATAGGAAACAGGCATAAAAAGATACTTCTCAATCATTAGGGAGATGCAAATTAAAACCACTAAGAGATCCCATTACACTCCCATTAGAGTGTTCAAAATATTAAATCAGCATTTGTGGGTGGAAATAGATAAATGAAACTCTCGTGCTTTTCTAATGGCAATGAGAAATGGTCCAACCCGCTGTGGAAAAGAATCTGGAAGTTTCTTACAATGTTAAACGATAGACTTATCATATAACCTGGCCATTCCCTTCCTAAGTATGTATTTGGGAGAAACAAAAGGATCTTCCCTTACCAACACTTACATATAAATGTCCATAGCAGTTTAATTTGTAATAGGCAGAAACTGGAAATAATGCAAAGATGTATCAACAGGTGAACGTCTACACCAATTGTGGTGTGTGCATATGAAGATTGCTGCTCAGCAATAAAAAGGAATGGACTATGGTGCAGGCAACATAGATGAATTTCAAAATCATTATGTTGCAAATAAGCCAGACAAAATGAGCACACACTGTATGATCCATTGTATAAAATTCTAGAAAAAAATGCAACTAATCTACAGTAATAGAAAGCAGAACGGTGCTTAGTTGGGACTGGACAGGGCAGTAGGGTTGGCAGGAAGAATAAACGGACAGAAGGGAGTTTTGGGGAGGGTAATAGATATGTTCATTATTTTGGTTGTGATGATTTCAGAGTATGTGAAAAGGTACCAAAGTGAACACTTTAAACATGTGCTGCTTATTATTAAAACTTAAAATATTATAGTTAACAACCACCAGGGGCAGATAGCGCTCCCCAAATAGTCCCTGTTTGTTGATTGAATGAGGCAGTGCCTGGCACAGTGTAGAAACCAATGGTCCTAGTGGACACCCTCTCTTCTTTTTTTTTTTTTTTTTGTTTAAAGATTTATTTATTTATGCATACAAGCTGGGGTATAGGCCAGAGGCGTGGGGTGGCGAGAGGGTTCACCAGAGACAAAGTGGGGAGCAGAACAGGCAGACCGACGGAAATACACTGCTGAGGGGAGCAGCGGGTGAGGCAGGAGAGGTCCGCTGCGCCATGTGGGAATCTCCCAGGCCAGGCTTCGAACTCCCGTCACCGCTGCTGACAGCTCCACGGTGCAGTGGTTAATCACTGCGCCACCAGGGAGGTCCAACACCCTCTCTTCTTAATGAAATATTTTGCAGTTAGAAATGCCCACCTGCTACATAGGTAAATCAGTCCACTTTGAAGTGCTAGGTGTGGTATCCCTGGGGGCAACATGATTTGTACTAACTATAAAGACTGTCTGGAATCACGTTTCCTTCTTTTCCTCTCTGAGGGTTTTTCAAACTTCCGGTCACAGATCACTGCATTCAAACCAAGGTTTATCACAAGGCCAAGGAGTAAGTTAGGGTTGTGGGACAGCTCAAGAAGTATGAGGCTCTGACGACTATAGGTGGAAGGGCCGATCAGCTTGCTGGACATCAGTCAAGTTGCTTAACCACTCTATTCACTGCCACTCCCCCACCCCCTACCACCAGCTTTCTAACATGAGGAGTGGGCTCTTCTGGACATGGGTGTTGCATATAAAATCCACATTGCCCACGATTGCTGCACAGTGCCCATCTCAGAGGGAGGGGCTTGCGTAGAGGAGCCCCTGCTGGGCTGCAGGGGACAAATGTTAGCTCAATGGAGTGGCACCTTCTGAGTCACTTGCTCACTTCTCTCACCAGTTCAGTTTCTTGCTTCTAAGAAGCTTATCTAAGAGAAAAGGCAATGCTTGCCAGCATGTGGGGAGTGGACCCAGGGCAGAAGGCGCCTCGCTGAGCGTACATGGGAACAATGAACTCTTTTTATGCTGTGCCTTTTCCTTGGTGCAAAGTTAGTGATTCTAGACCCTCAGAGACTTGCTCATTATTTTGATGTCGAGATCCTTATTTTTACCAATAATATTTTTTGGCTTAAATTTATGTCCTGTGGCGGCTAAATTTTTTTTGGTAATGAGCAAGGTAATTGTTGACATTTATGGTTGGTACTAGAAGGAGTTGTAATCTACTTATATATTTAAACTAATAGCCTTTGAACACTGAGATTGCTAGATTAAGTAACTTGCTTCAAGGTGATACAGCTAATAAGAGGCACAGAGTTGGCACAGAGGCAGGCTGGGCTAAGGCCAGGCTGCCCCAAGTAGGGCCAGAAAAGTTCATCAGGGAATCCTTTTGGCAGTGGAAGGGAGAGGCCCAACTCAGAGAATTGAGTGGAGCTCAATTGCTTTTGCAGACCTTTGGAAAGAAAGCTCCTGGAAGCCCTGAGAAATGAAGGGATTTTTGCACAGGGCCTTAAGGGATAAGTAGGAGTGTATGTGTGTGGATGCAAGGTGGCCCCTGGGCAAACAGACTGTGGGGTACTCTCAGCAACTTCAGGAACTTGGCTAATTCAGAGCCCAAACAGCAGGCTCAATGGGGAGTGAAGCAGGGCCACAACCATTTTGGGTCACATTGCTACTAGCAGCTTCTGCAGTTTGGTATAAGCAGGCTGGGTGGGACTCCCATCAGCCCCAGCAAGCCACCTCCCTGGAGCCAGGCAGGCAGTGGCAGTCAAGGAGCCCCACGGAGCCTAAGGTCCCGGTGCCCAGGTTGCTGCCGGCGGGTGTCCTTCTTTGGCTCCCTGAGCTGTGGGAAAACGCTTCTGTGCTGATCTTTGAGTTCTGGGAAGGTGTGGGGGTGGGGGCAGGGGCAGCACTTGTGTTTGGTTACCCTTGGCACGGGCTCCAGCTCAGGCGCTTCCCCTCCCAGCACCCGGTCAGCAGGCGGCCACCTCCCCTTGGCTGGGCAGTGGGACTCGGTGTGCAGGAAGGACTGCTCTTTTTTCCAGGCAGTTCCCACCCTCCGGAAAGTCTGAGCTGCTGGTAATTTAAGGAGTTAACTACGCCCTCCCTCCAGTGCCTGACATGGCGCTCTTTGAAATGGGGACTGGGTCAGGAAGTCCTGCTCCTTATTTCCTCTGCTAACACCAGCTTTTGACCCAAGGAGGCTAGGCAAATGGAAAGCAGAGTCACCCAAAGGTTGGGGGCACCCACCCTGCCAGGGTGAGTGGCACAGAATAGCGGATTGGCATCAAGGGGATGACTTGGCGGAAAGAGGCGCGGAACTCTGATGACCGTGGTTGTTAAACAGCATCCTGAGTAGAAAAAGCCCATGAGCTTCAATTAAGCACAAAGTGAGGTGCTAGGATTGGAAGGCTCTAGAAGTTCCTTTCTTGATGTGTGGCCAAAGAGAGATCTTACAGACTAAGGAGCAGAAAGTGAAAAAAACACAACAACAACTTTTAGGTTGTTCAAATGATGAGAAACTGGATTCAACCTCTGCCATGGATTCAATGAATAATTAATAAAAATCAGTTGTGTGGCCTGGCTTGCTCTCGCTTCCTGGAGCCTGTAGCCCCATCTACAAAACACGGGAGTGGACCAAGGGGTCACTAGTTGGGGCTGAGGTCAGTGCCTCAGGCTCACAGGCCACAGATCTTGATGCTCCCTGGGCTCTGTTTGGGATTCCCTCACTCAGGAGAATGACTCACCCATTAGGCACCTTCTTGTGTCTGCCTGAGCCAGCAGCTATAACAAGCCCTTAGCTTAAGGCTCATCTGTGGAATGGTGATTCCCTAGAAAGAAAGTCACCCTTGCCTCTTGGGGGTCAATAGTCAGCCACACAGCAGAGTTGTTTCCTTTTGGTCTCATCCCTGGAGATCAGCTCAATTCATGTAGTAAACAGAGGATTTTTCTCTTTAAGAGTGTTGCAGATACAACAGACAGAACAGTGTCAGATTTTCATTTTTTCAGAGGTAGCCTAGGCTGCAGAGGAAGTTCTGTCCCTAGCCCCATGGGAGTCAGCTTACAAAGACACTGTGCAGGGGGAGATACTTCCAAGGTGCCGCCTTAAGGTGCTGGCACAGACAGGATTTTACACTTGGGGGAGAAGGTGCTCTGAGCACAAATGGCAACACTCTTACAAGGGGGAGCGGAGAGAGCACAGTTCTAAGAGTTCCGTTATGCAAGTTTTAGCAAAACAGGATGCTGGTAGGCACAGGCAAGAACAACAAGGCACCTGAAGTTTCTTTGCGATGGTAGGGGTGATTATTTCTCAGAAACTCTGCATTTACTCAATACCAAGTAGAATTTTCCAGTGCATGGGGCCTACGGAAAAGGCTGTGAGGAAGGGGGCTTCAGGAGAGCTCAGGAAAAGGAGTGTTTCACCTCACATGCATGCCTCAAAGGGCCTAGATGGCTGCATTGTCGGGCCTTTTAGTGCCCTTGGGGTTCACAGGAACAAAGTCTAATCTCTTCTGAGCAGGGAGCCATGAGGGACACCCACCAGGTCACCCCAATCTGTAGTTTGCTTGCCCCTGGGGAAGGGCCAGGAGGTTGGTTAGGATTAAGGACTCTTTCATGGTGTCTTCATGGGCCATAGAGAAGACTCTGAGGACATTAACATATAGACCCACTCAGTGCTGGGTCGGCTGAAAAGCCCCCTAAATATCTAAGTTTCTGGCTGAGTGAGGGGGCAAGAGTCCATCTGGCGGCTATGGCACCTTCCACCAGCACCCAGCTGTCCCATGCTCTGACAACTCACTCCATCCCCAGCCTCCTCTGTCGTGCAGCCCTCACTGTCACCGACTGGGATGACTCAAGTCCTGGACCGCACCCCAGCCAGCTGATCCCTGAGGGGTGGGGGTGCCGGGTGCTGCTGACCAGTGGCCAGGGCAGAGGCCACCCAGCTGCTCATTAATGCAGAGGCCATGCTGGCTCCGGGGGGCCCTCTCCCCAGCACTTCCAGGTCTTTCCTTGGATCAGGATCCCAGTTTAAAATCTAAAAAATAAATGTTGCAGATTGGCACCCTGCCCAAGAGCACATAATAATAGGTGAGTTTTTAGTAACTGTTGATAGAGAAAAATAAAACCAATATAGAAAGCTGCTCTGAGTTCAACAGTGCTTTCAAAGATGCTGTATTGTGGGTATCACAAACACATCTATACATTTTTGAAAAACTGCACTAAAGAGCACCTAGGTGCTTGGGGCATGGAAGGATGCTCAGATCCAGTCCCCAGAGCCCTGGGACCACAGGTTTATGGAACCAGGGTTCTCCAGATTCCAGGGAGAGCTGGCCTCGGAGTGTGCACACAGATGCACACACTCCTGCTTCGCTGGGCTAGGACTGGCATGAGAGAGTCAGAGCCTCCACGACCCCCAGATCTCACTGATGATGAGACTGAGGCCGAACTTCTAATATCTTCTCAGTCAGAGGTTCCCAAACCTGACTGTACACAAGAACACTCTAAATAGTTTCTTAAAAATGCAGACTCCTGTATCCACCCTAGGGCAATTGAATCTAGATCTCCAGGGATCTAGAGCTGTAATTTTTAAAACTTACCCAGGCTAAGCAGCACATGAAAAGAACACTCTATCAACCCCACACATGCATCCCAAAGCCAAAGTCCCAAATTAGGGTGCATACAAAGAACATTACAGTGTTACTATGTTGAACTCTGCTGAAATAAGGAATTAGTCTCCTTTCTGAGTAAAGATTTACTTTGATTCCTTTCATCTCTGGGAGGTCAGTTTCCTTTGGTCTCCCAAGCTACGGAGACAGCTAACACCTATTCAGTCCCAGCTGCTCTCTCCCAACGGTGCAGTTTCTCCCACACCTGACTGAAAGTCCTAGAATTGGTGACCTCTTGATCCCAGAGAAGGACTCAGAGAATTGACTGCAATCCATAGCCAGGATCTAGGTCACCACCAGGTGGGCATGGAGGTCTTCTGAGCCCTTGCTGATGTCCTTTCAAGCGGGGGCCACAGCTTGGGTCACAACCTGACTTGGCTCCTTCCTCCTCAGGACCTAATATGCACAATTCTCTGCTAATTAATATACAAGCCCAGCCTCCAAAGACTGATCAGGAAAGCGTGCAGGCCTACCGGACATTGCTACCTGAGGTGATTTTCCAGGAAACGTGCTCACAGATAGTGATGCAGCTTACCTGAGGACATGGACCCAGGGTTATTCTGTCTGCTCCTCTAAGAAGGAGAAATTGTTACATGACTGGGTTAGTTGCCTGTAATAACAGCTTCAGGATGGGTTCCACAATAGTCTGCCCAAGTGATTTAGTAGGGTAACAGCTTAACATGTTGAAATCTCTCCAAGAGTGACCAGGAAAAACCGATATAAGTCACACCCATTCTTGACAAAATCTCTTGGCAAACCCGGAGAAGGGAACTTCCTTCATGTGATAAATAGCACTGACCAGAGTCGTTTTAACGATGAAAGCTTTAGAAACATTCCTTCTGTTCAGAGGTGGCAGGGGACATACATGCCTGCTCGGTCGTAGTGTGCAAATGGTAGTGGTGTCTTATTAGTAGGATTGTCACATGGTGATCAAAGAGAATTTGTGGGGTGTTTTCAACTTAAGTCACTGAGAAAGCATGCTAGCCCCTGGGGATCCTCATGTATAACAGAGGGCCACAAAGCTGGGCAGAAAGGGGCCCAATGCTGACCACACAGAAGCTTTCTCTATCCCTCCTCACTCTCTTCCTCTCCTTCCTGCATCGTGAGGCCAGAAATCCCTGCCCCTTCCATTACAGGGGCTGGGGAACTGTGCCAGGGCACCCCCAAAGTATCCAGAGTCCTTTGCCTATTAGCACCAGGGCCCAGAAAACTGCCTGGCCCAGCAAGCAGGGTGAATGGCAGGGCAGCCCTATCTGAACATCTGGCCGATAAGGCTGACTCACTGGGCACGCTGTCTCCGTGTGCATTCCTGTCATTGTTTGCCCAAGGCAGGGCACGGGCTGAGGCAGGAGAACCTCTCAGAAGTGAGAGATCCATGGAAATATCCTGTCCATCCACCTGCACTTGCCCTGCTGGTCTTTCCCCTTTCTGGCCTGGGCAATAAGGACGAGTCACAGGAGAGGCCCTCGGAACCTCCCAAGGGCTCCCCTTTCGCACTTGCCTGGGCTGGATCACTACCTCCACTCTACCCAAGAAAGCCCTCCCCACCTTTACTGCCTGGCAAAGTCCTCCTCATCTCAGATACACCTCCCAGGAGAATGGGCTCCCCTCGGGTTTGTCCCAGCCCCCTCACATGGAACCTTCAATATGGTCTGCCAGTGTCCCTGGCATGTCTGTGTCCCCTGCTGTCTGAGGGACAGAGATTCTGTCACAGTGTGATATGGCACATGACACAGGGCTCTGGATCTGGAATCACACCTGCTTGCTGTGTGACCTCGGGTAAATCTCTCAACCCCTCTGTGTCTCAGATTCCTCATCTAAGTTAAGAAGTAAAGTGCTTTGAGCGTCACCCAGTGCCTAGCAAGTGTCTTCCCCTTTCCCATCTGGGGTGTCGGCCTTGGAGCAGACTCTCCTTGGTGAGCGTTGGCTGAAGGAAGTCCTGAAGCTGAGGGTTGTGTGTCTCAAACCTCTCTGGCTGCGGTCTCTTGACCCTTGACCACGTTAATCATGAAGGAACATAGTGGTTACAGCTAGGAGCCGGCATCTGCCTCCAGCTTCCCAGCTCTTAGAGGCCACCATGATTGAGTATGATGGAGACAGAACAAGGCCACTGAATGGCCTTTCCCCACAGAGTGGGGAAAGTCTCTTTAAATCTGCCTTTCCACACTGTTACTTTAAATGCTCTGGGCAGAGGCCCACTGTGCAGGGACACTCAACAGGCCCAGAAGTGCTTTGTCCCCTGAAAAGCCCCATTGTGACCCCCACTGGTCAGAGTGATTCCCAGAACAAAAGGCCCTTGTGGGTGCCCCACAGGCCTGCTAGCTCCCAAGGCTGGGGGCGGGAACCTCTCTCCAAGTCAGCATCCGGAGGCCTTAGATCCCCTATATGCACTGCTGCTGGGATTCTGATAAGTATTTTTTAGCTCCTATAAGTTAACTGTGCCTTCTGCAGGAGAAGGGCAGTTCCAGTGGGGCCGGGGGCTGGCTCCCGGAGGAAGGCTGTGTTCGAATAAAGCCCCACTGGGCCACCGGGAGGTGCTGCCAGAGGTGTGCTGGCATGAAGAGGTATGCTCCCTGCTCCTCACAAAGCAGGGAGGCCACAGCTACTGCAGCCACAGACAACAGTCTCTAGGATGTGCTGGGTGACCCTGACCCACAGCTGCCTCGGCTGTCTGGCCTCTGAGTTGTGCATCTCACCCCGCACTCGCTGTCCACAAGTAACCGTATGCTCTGTGGAGCGGCCCTGAGGGCTGAGGAAGGCAGGAGGGAGCGCACAGACTCACCAAGTCACTGACTCCCTCAAAGTGGTACCAAAACAACCCCAGCCGCCTTCTCAACACCGCTTCCCCCACCTCTTAGACTCCTGCCTGCTGGGAGCCATACCAGAAAGGCCTCTTCACTGTCATGTCCTGAGAGGCTGAGGGACAGTCCTGCACTGAGACCCAGTGCTGGCTCTGCTCGCTCCTACAGCCCGTGTTTACTGAACTTTGACCCCATGCCCCCCAGCACCTGGCTGGCAGCTGGGCATTCATACAACAGGAAGGGGGGGTCCTGAAAAGTGACCCATAAGGCCCAGCTGGTCTGATGACCCTGGTGTGAGGGAAGAGGGGAGCAGCCCTTTTCCCCTGGGCCCATGTCCTTGAGGGGATCACACTCGGGGTGGGTAGCTAGAGTTTGGTCTGTTTTGCAAGTTCAGGTTCTCAGTCATGTCCTAGACATTGTCTTCTTTTTAATCCTTCTCGGACCTATGGTAAACTTTTTTGTTCCATGAGCTTAAAAACACCCAGTTACTCACTTTCTTTACCAAGCATCAGCTTGACTGGGTGGGGCTTTGGCTTCCTGACAGTCAGGCGTTGTCCCGACTTTGCAGCTGAGCAGCCAGCCCCTCTCCTGAGACGGCCAAGTCCAGGATCTGGTGCAGACCCTGCTGGTGGTCTAGGATGGCTTCATCCCCTGGTTTCATCCCCTTCTGCAGGCTCTGCCCTGTCCCGTCCAGCAGGTCAGGTTATTTAGTGGAGTCTCGAGGAGGCACCTCCTGAAAGAACCAATGGGGGCGAAAGGGGCAGAAGACCAAGCGCCATAAAGAAAGACAGAGTCAGTCTGAGATGCGTCAAGGTCTCGTTTATTAACAAAGAAGCTCAAGCTTATATAGGGGTCTTGGGGAGGGGGGAGGTAAAGGA
>PVIJ01014436.1:0-40777 GCA_004024925.1 Scalopus aquaticus | reverse complement strand
CAAAAACCTTGGATTTTGACCTGCTCTGTTGTTGGCTGGGGCAACATAGCCAAACAACTTCTATTAATAAGAAGAGAAATAAGTCAGAAATAGGGCCACGGCTTGGAAGATTTCAGAATCTGGCCACTGCTCACCACTTCAGTCTCATCTTACCCCTGAAGCTCCTATCTCAACTCTCAGCTATTTGTCAATGGAATTGCTGGCAGTCCCTCAGTCCTACCAACTTGCAGTCCCTGGCCAGGGGTTACAGGGCTGTTTCATCTGCCAGAAGACAGGACATAGTTCCTGACCTCAGGAGCACATGACCCAATCAGGGAAGGAGACAAATAAGCAGGTAATTATATGATTCAGACCGCTGGGTGTAATGATGTGAGTCATAAACAGGGGCAACTATGTGAGGAGGGTAGATGGTCAGAGAAGAGCCTGAGCTGAGGACTAAAAGAGTTATAGGAAGCGAGTACCAGTATAGCAGAGATATATATGATATGATTTTACAATCTGTATTTAGAACAAAAACTCGAAGTTATGGGAGTGAAACAAAGTGTAAGGTCAGAAGGACAAGAGAATGAGAGTCTAGAGGCGGAGTGGCTAGAACCTGAAACTTTGCATTTAATCTATCGAGGAGAAGGAATCATAGAAAAGCTTTCAGTAGGTTAAGTGATAAATTTTTCATCCTGGATCGAGACCACCTGTCTTTATCTTCACTGAAAGGACAAGAGGACAGAGACACGAATGAAATAGGTTCCTAGTTCAGAGACTGTTAAAATAATACCTAAGGGCTTCCCTGGTGGCACAGTGGTTAAGCGCTGCGCTGTGGAGCTGTCGGCAGCGGGGACGCGTGTTCGACGCTTGGCCATGGAGACTCCCACATCATGCAGCAGACCTCTCCTGACTCGCCCGCTGCTCCCCTCAGCAGTGTATTTCCTCCAACTGCCTGTTCTGCGCCCCCCTCTGTCTCTGGTGAACCCTCTCACCGCCCCACGCCTCTGGCCTGTACCCCAGCTTGTATGCATAAAAAAATAAATCTCAAAAAAAATTAAAATAAAATAATACCTAAGAGAGACTATGATGACTTTAATTAAGGCAGTGTCAATAGACAAGAGAGAAGGACACACTTTAGTGATATTAAGGATAGAGAGAATGAACTGGATTAAGATTAATTAGAGTGAAAAGAGTGCTGGGATGAGAAGGTAGAAGTCAAAATCAATGCCCAGTTTTTATGATTGACAGCTCTGTAGATACCAGTGTTCTTCACTGAGACTGGGACATAGGGAAAGGATTTGGGATTGGGGAAAATATTGAGTACAGCAAATGAATTAAGAAATAAGTGCTTGGGCCTCCCTGGTGGCCTAGGGGTTGTCTCAGTGCTATCACTGGCACAGTCTCTGGCCGGGGAGCTAACCAACATATGGCACAGCAGACCTCTCCTGTCTTACCTGCTGCTCCCCTCAGCAGTGTTTTTCAGTAAATACACCTCTTCTGCTCCCCACTCTGTCTCTGGTGAATCTTCTCACCCCCTGCACCTCCAGCCTACCCCCAGTTCTTCTACGTAATAAATAAATAAGTCTTTTTTTAAAAAGAGAGAAATAAGTGCTTGATGTCCAGAAGGCAGGTTGATATATAGGCCTGGCATTTGGATAGTCTTAAGAAATGTGAATTAGAGGGGACACAGATGTAAGGGACCAGAGAACACTTCGGAGGCTAGCATCCTACAGGCAAAAGATCAAAGTAGGGCCGTGACAGCAAACATTTAGAAGTGACAGATTCAACAACTATTTAGGAGTTAAATTGTTTTCCCCCTTCATTCTTGAAGCATTCAAACATTATGTATGAGTTCGATACTATGTTAATTGCTTTCATGGAATGAATAATTACAGTTCCTTTTCCATTCTGATATCTACAGCCTTCTTAAAGTTGCTTCAACAAATATGTCAAAGGAGAATTCCAGCCCTCTCGTTTTGTGAGAATAATAGGTGATTTATCCGCACCACGTAATTGGTAGCAGAACTAGATAGAATCCCTTCTGGTTTCCCTGTCACCACACTCCACTACTGCTGATCCCTCCATTTGGCACTTACTTGTAAATATTTAAAACAGCCCTCTAAAGATCTATAGACCATCAGAGAAACCATGCTTTAAGCAATCCATCCTTATCCTCAAAGGTACATTAGAGCTAAACTGTGAAATTAATAGTTACTTACTTACCCACAATCAATATATTCCCTGGCTAAGATGAGTGATTGTTTTTAGATATAACATAAGAGTTCCAAAGGAGTGAGTGCAACTACTGCTGCTGATAGATGGAAAAGTGAAGCTGGGGAGGGCCCTGGAGGCTGTGATGAACGCAAGATCAGGGGCAACTTCATCCGGTTCCATCCTTAACACCTTGTCATTACTTGCCCCAAGGAAAGTGGAGATGAAATGAGTGACAGAGCCTTTAAGTCTATGAGCCTTGGATTTTGAAATCTGTTCAGGAAACTCGATTTCCTAGACTGTGTCTCCAAATTTTAGTTGTCCTTAGACTTTGGATCAACATCTTCATCAAACAACTTTTAAGTGATTAACCAAATAGGACTGTTCCAAGCTGAGAGTAAAATTCCATTCAAGAATCTGATATTATAAAGAAAAACCTATAATCAAAAATGTAATATGGCCCTAGTTTGAGTAAAACTACATGGCATATATAGGTTATAAAAATCCCCAAAACTGGTCAGGTTTATTCAAGTTATTTTATTGTGAAATAAGACATAACATAACAAATCTAGACTGAAATGCCATATTCTTTGTGAGCCACTGCTTTAAAACTATGTCAAGAAGTGTTCACTAAATGCGTTCCTTTTAGAAGATGTCTTAATATGGAAGTGAAAAATACCACATACACTATTTCCATGGCAACTATTTTCTTACTAAATGAAACTAGCATAATCAAGATATGAAACCTATTTTCTGAAATGTTCATCTTACATGAATGTGTTTTATATGTAAGTTACATGTAGTGTCTTCTTTCATTTTTTTTCTTTTAATTTAAACTGATTGTGTTAAATTTGGTGGCAATGTATAAGGAAAATAATGCAGTATATATTTGCTCTGTTGTTTATAAGAAACATTCCTTTAATATTTGACTATGTTGGCAGAAAAACTGATCATATCTATTTTCCTCATAGTGCTCAGAATTCAGAGCTTTTAAAAAGATGAATCAGTTAATGTATTTCCTAGATGTGCTTCATAAATGCTGTTAAGAAACGGTTTTGGGGCCTCCCTGGTGGCGCAGTGGTTAAGCGATGCCCTGTGGAGCTGTTGGCAGTGGGGACCAGAGTTCGACGCCCACCAGGGAGATTCCCACTGGGCGCGGCAGACCTCTCCTGCCTCGCCCGCTGCTCCGCTCAGCAGTGTATTTCCATCAATCTGCCTGTGCTGCTCCCCACTCTGTCTCTGGTGAACCCTCTCACCTCCCCACGCCTCTGGCCTGTATCCCAGCTTGTATGCATAAATAAATCTTAAAAAAAATTGCTTGGGGCCTCCCTGGTGGCACAGTGGTTAAGCGCTGCGCTGTGGAGCTGTTGGCAGCGGTGATGCGAGTTCGACGCCCGGCTGGGGAGAATCCCACATGGTGCGGCAGACCTCTCCTGCCTGGCCCGCTGCTCCCCTCAGCAGTGTATTTCCGTCGATCTGCCTGTTCTGCTCCCCACTCTGTCTCTGGTGAACCTTCTCACCACCCCCATGCCTCTGGACTGTACCCCAGCTTAAATAAATAAACCTTAAAAAAATTTTTTAAAAAAATTGCTTTTTGCCTATGTTATAAGGTTATTTTTAGAAAAAAGGTAAAATCATGTTTCTTATTCAGATATGAAGTGAATTTGTTAATTTTTTTATTTTACTCATTGCTTTCTGTGACCAAACTTTATTCATGTCCCACTTTGAATCCTATGTTCAGCTAGACCCCAGTTCTTGCTGGGCCTGCGTAGAACAGTTTTATCAAGAATACTGCTAAGTTTTTTAAAGAGAATTCCCAATCTTTTTTTTTAGAGATTTACTTATTTATGCATACAAGCTGGAGTACAGGCCAGAGGAGCGGGGCGGCGAGAGGGTTCACCAGAGACAGAGTGAGAAGCAGAACAGGCAGATCGATGGAAATACACTGCTGAGGGGAGCAGCGGGCGAGGCAGGCAGGAGAGGTCTGCGGTGCCCCAGTCTTGATATCTGATGAGCTTGGTCTTCCTTCATTCACAAACCAGTTCTGTCAGATTCACAAGAATCCCCCTGCTCTTGATGTCTCTTAATTTTTCATCTGCCGATCCCCTCACTCTGGCTAGAAAGTCCCAGTTGTCTTTGTTGAAATTGGAGTAGACTCCTATCTTGCAGTTCCCTTATTGCCATTATCTTGACAGGTATCACAATAGTCTTAAAAAGAGCCTTCCTCACCATATTAAGCAAGAGTCAGAATAATTTTTTTTCTTTAACACAGGCAGATGTCACAACCACATCAAAGAAAAGGTCAAAAGGCAGAGAATTATAGGGAGTAAAGAAGTCAAATGGTAAAGGAGGCAACATTTTTCCACAGGGCATATGGAAGTCTACTGGACAGGTCAGTTTCCATTCCTATCAGTTACCTACGGTTTAAGAACCCTGCAAAATAGCCCAAAGGCAAGAAATTAGCTTGTTGTAAGGCTAGAAAAAGACAGCATGGAAGGCAGGCAACACATTGTTTTTCACTAAAGTATGATTTATATTTTTAGAGTAGAGCATGGTAACCATATGCAGCGTGAGTCACACCGTAAATTCCTTTGAGCATCAGCTATAAAACCAGACTCTCTCAGAACCCAAAGTATGGCTTTTCATAATACATGCTTAAATAATTAACTATGTCGATATAGGAAGTGGTTGATACTTCACACTTGCAGCATTAATGTCACACAATCTATGTATCTCTGAGGACGGTCTAATCCATTGATAGTTTTATTTGTAAGGTTCATTTAGTGAAGACCATAAATGATTACCTGATAAGGTCAAGAGAGATACAAAATAGATTGAAATTTTTGTCAGGAAAGAAAATGAATTTTTTAATTTAATGGAAAACACATTAGAAAGGAACTTGGAATCTAAATTAAAAGGTGCATGCTAGGGAGATGAACAAGGAGTTATTAACATTATGGAAGTAATTATATGGTTTTATTACACTGATTTTACACCTTTTAAAATAATTTTGGACAATACTCAACTCCGTGCAGGGACTATGTCTGTACCACCATAGTCTCTTCCACAGAACCTAGTATTTGGCATATAATACACGTCGGCTTAGTGACTGATGATTGAATGAAACTCAGTGGAGAACTTTATGTAATGCGCCATTCCCCAGACATTTTCTTTCTTTTGTCCTAATTTAATTTTAAAAAAGCCATTTTAGATAACACGGCTTCAATCTACTTCTATCATTTACTGAGCACTGGTTATGTGCCAGGCCCTGTGTTAAGTGTTTTACATTAATTATCTTTTAATCTCTGGAACAACCCTATGAGTTTATTATCCTCATTTTAACACTTATGTAATAGACGTGAGTTTGGTTATTACATAGACTTACCCAAATAGACGTGCATTTTGTCTTCTGCCCCCTCATCATTGTTTGGTGATACAAACCAGTTTCTCTTCCTCCCTTTCTATTCTGATCTCCCTGGGGGTGGGGCAAAATGAGTCTCTATTTTTCTTTTGTTGTTTGTTCTTGAAGATGAATTTTTGCTATTTTTTCCAGCTTGGTGATATGAGCCACAGGTTTTGAACCCAGGATGCTGCCTCCCCAGGGATGGCAGATCTAATCAAATCTGTCATTGCAATTGGTCCCAATAGCTTCCACCATACTTCCACCAGGTATCAGTAGTGATAACCAGTGTTTCTTTGTCTTCTGAGCTAACCTATGGGAAGGTGATGGCAATATTAAACTCCCTATGGATCAGACACTCAGTCTGGCCTTCCCCTTCATAGTGGAGTAGGAAACTCCCATCTTTCAACACAGGGAAGACAGGAAAACAACCCATTCGACGAGGTCCATGTCAGGTGCAATCACCACCAGCTGAGACTTCTTACTCTCCACCAAAATGGGGAAAATCTTAACCCGACTCAAAGGACAGGTGGTCTCTTAGAGAGGACTTCCCCTTTGCCAGCAGCTTTTTTCTCAGGTCAGTAATTGCTGCTGCTGCTTTTGCTGGTCTGTCCTTGTAGGCCAGATTAAGCAGCTGAGTAGCTGTTTGATGGTCCAAACCTGGGTGAAATGGTTAATGGCAGGAGTCACTTTCAGCTGCTTACAAAGCAGCCCTTCACTGCAGCTGGAAGTTACAAGACCATTTGACAAATCTGGTACGGACCCTTTGGGCTCGATGTCTTATCCAGTGTCAAGATTTGGGGGCTTTTTCCCAAAGAGGGAATTTGCCACCTTGTTGAACTTCTGCTTCTGCATGATGGTGGGACCCAGGGGCACCTACTTGCCTTGGCCTTCTTTCCTTTCAGCATCTTGGGAAGCTGCAGGAGCTCTGGTTCTTCTTTTTCTAATGAATTGTTATAACACAAGTTTTCTCCTTTAATTCTTAAGAGGCATCCCCCCCCTCAAATAAACTAAGCTCTCTACCATAAAAATTCTTTATTTTTTAACTGTTTCTAGTATGAGCTTTAGTACTGTTTTGGAATTCAAACCCTGAGCATCCATCTTTCCTGAGCATTCATAGAAAAATTCAAACTCTCCTGAGAACTTTTGCAGGCTTCGGACTGAGTTGCAGGGGTGGACAAACATTTTCTGTAAAGGGCCAGATAGTAAGTAGTTTAGGATTTGTGGGCCATAAACAGTGTCATTGTGGGGCAGGAAGAGCATGGGAGCAGGTTCACTATGGAGCTGGGCAGACAGGTCAAAAGGAAAGGAGTTCTAGAGCCCACAGTGGCTTTTTAGGCTTTTAATTATCTTTCTGAGAGAGGCAACCTGGTACAGGGCAGACAATGGGGGTGTGAAATGAGGCTGGTAGGCCTTCTAGCCCCCCATGAATCTTCACTCTTTCGGGACTCTCTGGTGCTCTTTCATAGTCTCTCTGCTTCACTCTCTGTTCTCTGCTGCCTGCTGCTTCCCCTTCTGCTGCTGTTTCTCCTTCTTCCGCTTCTGCTGCTGCTTATAAGCCCAGTCTGTGGTTTAGGTGTGCCCACGCACACACACCCACGCTCTTCTTCAGGTGAGCACCATCAGGCCTGTGTGTAGGCCCACAGGGGTCTATTATTGATGGAAAGGAAGAAAAACCTGATGACTCATTTACCCTACAGTCATAGAGTCACCTTTTCCCCACAACCTTTTAAAAAAATACAAACAATTCTTTCTTTCAATGCTTTTGTATGCCCATGGGTTTCACTTTGCTGACCAATATTAGAAGAGACAAATTCAAGGCATTTATTTGCCTTTTTTGAGGCCAAATCTATTAAGAATTTCATGCCCACCAGGAAGTAGTTATCCTGACTTGTGAGTTTTATATTTCTATATTTATATTTGATCTAAGGTTGAAGTTTTTAAATTCAAGTTTTGAAAGCTCTCTTCAAATATATAAATATGTTTGTATGTCTTCTTGGTATGTATATACATTCATAATTCAGAAAGCCTTTAAATCTCAGATGAGCATAATATATTAATAAATTTAATTAAATAATGAAATCTCTTATAGGATCTCTATTCTGATTATAGAGATAAACACATGCTTGTATAAATAGAATGTTCCTAAAAATTCCAGAAATTAAAGAAACTGAACTGAATTAAAGAAACTAATAATTTCAGTGTGCTTAAAAAAAAAAAAACTATTCCTAATGAAACTAATTCAAAGTTTTAGGAATTCAAGTTCATATAATTTAGGTAAATATTTCCAAGGAGACCAATTTAATATTTTTGGCTTAATAAAAACAGCTATAGTTTCTCTGAGTTACCAGCATTAAGTATTATATAAGATCATACTTCTGGGCCTCCCTGGTGGCGCAGTGGTTGAGCTCTGCTCTGTAGAGCTGTCGGCAGCTCACGATGTGAGTTCGACACCCGGCCGGGGAGAATCCCACATGGTGCGGCAGACCTCTCCTGCCTCACCGCTGCTCCCCTCAGCAGTGTATTTCTGATCTGCCTGTTCTGCTCCCCGCTCTGTCTGTGGTGGGCCCTCTCGCCATCCCACGCCTCTGGCCTGTACCGCAGCTTGTATAAATAAATAAATTTAAAAAAAAAGATCATACTTCTATTTGGATTTTTTTTTCTGGACTTAATGCAGATTTAAGCTAAAATACTACTAAATGTTCAAGATTATGAAAAATGCACACTTCAGTTTTATCAAAATAAAAAGAAAATTAAACTTCATTCCAAGAACTTTATGTCAACAACAATTATATTTTATCACATCCACTTGATGATAGTTTCCAAGGTTTTTTGGTGATTTAAGATTTGGACTGAGACTCAGTTAAATAAATTAATGGATAGTCATTAGATCTCTAAAATATTCAGATAGGTTTTTTCCAAGATGTCCAGAACAGACCCTTCTAATATGTCACCTTGGCATATATAGCTAATATCAATGGAAACTCCATGGACTTCAAGAAAAATATTACCTTTACCTTACAGAATGAAGATTGCCCAGATTTAGGATGATCTCCGCAAATAACCTTTCATAGGAGAAATCTGTCTAATGGCAGGGCAAACATCTAGAGCATAAGGTTTTGCCATGAGTCACCCTCTCCTCCTCATGAGAGTCCCCCACTTCTTTCAGTGACATCCCAAATCCCTATCCTATTAATTAACTCAAGTCTCTTAGTCTTTCCACTTATTCTAGAATTTACAGCCATGTGGGCTCTCCATATATTTGTAATTAAATTTGTTCTTTTCCTCCTAGTAATTCATCTGATATTAATTTGTTTGCTCAGCCAGGCCAAGAAGAGCCCAGAGGCACAGAGGGAATTCTCCCCTGTGCTCCAACACCTAGATTAATAACAAGTAATATGGAATATTGTGATATTAATTACTAAGTATAATTTCAAGTTGATATGCTTTTCATCTCTTTTTTTAAGATATAGAAATTCTATATATTTGCAGTATTCTTATAAACATATTCATTTTTGCCACTTTGAAAATTTATATGAGGTTCAAGAAGCAGGAATCTTATTCATCCTGGTCATAGTTAGCTATGGCTTGTTGGGTTTATGTATAAGATTTTCAAAATTATCTTTAGTGACAAAATAACATACACAACTAGAATTTAATTTTCTCTCTGTGAAAATGATAAAAACTTTCTTAGATTTTTGGTCAGGCCTTCATAAGCAGTTAGATATAAAGTTTATTCTTTATATTAGGTGTAAAATGCCTAGATAACAAATATTCTATGTCTTAAAGAATAATTTTCATGGTATATGTACACTTTATTATTTCTTTGATTATTTACTAAGTACTCACCTCACTTAGGAAAAAGTTAAGTTTCTTTCCAGTCATACTACTTCCTATGTTTACTTTTAAAATCTTATATTAATCACTTGGAAGTTAAGGATTCCAGGATTTTGTTATAATTAAGCATTCAAATCTCCTTACACCTTTTCATATTTTGCCTTTCCCATGTCAAAAGCTAAATGATATCTTTTATTTAATAAAGATTTATTTATTATGCATACAGAGCTGGGATGTAGGTCAGAGGTATATGGGGGAGGGGAAGTGAAAGGAGTCATAACAGACAGAGTGGGGAACGGAACAGGTGGATCCACCGAAGTACACTGCTGAGGGGAGCAGTGGGCAAGACAGGAAAGGTCTGCTGTGCCGTGCGGGTTAGCTTCTGGCTGGGGATCAAACTCATGTTGCAGTGACTGCCGATATCTTCATAGTACTGAGACTTAACCCCTTGCACCACCAGGCAGGCCCCTTACATGATACCTTGTGCACCTTAAAACTGCCGTCAGTTTCCCAGAAAGCTCTGGAATATCACGAAGAATTAATTTTTACCTGTGAAGAGAGATAAACCAGAGATAATTAAGTTTATTTGAATATTCCTATTGATGAGTAGCATGGGAAGAGATGTTAAATTAGGAGAGATACTAACTTTCACTCAGTTTAATTTGTATGGGTTAAAGATTGTGAATATAATTGCTTCAGAAATGGTATGCTCCAGGGAAAATTCCTGAAGAATAATAACCAATGCCCTTGCTATTTTGATATGTTTCTGTTACTAAAGTCTTGTCTGGTATCAGACAATAATGGCTCTGGGTTATTACTCACAATTTTAATTAGTTTCAAATGTTAACTTGGTCACAACTTTATTTCTTTATATTACATCTAGCATCTTCTAAGCCAGTGGCTTCCAAGTGGGAGTTTATATCACTTATCTCAGGTGTTTTATTAATATAGTCCTATTAATATAACATGATTTAGGGCCTACTCCAGATTTACTAAATCTCTTCATATTTTTTATATATTCTTTTTTCATTCTTATTATATTTTTGGTATATTTGTGGTATATTTTGTCAGGTATATAGCTGAATATTTTTTCTCTAAAATAATTATGTTCATGCATTTTTATAAATTAGATGTCATGTTCACTGTATTCTTTGAAAATAAATCCAATCATCATGTTTATAGATATTTTATCTAATATTCACAATTTTTCTTTGCATGACACAGAAAAAATCAAATTTCCTGCCAGTTGCATTATTCTTACAGTGAACTCTTGGCAGATCTTTTACTTTTGAAACTTGCCAGTAATAAGTTAATAGCAATTTTGGTCTCTTGTCATCTATAGATAGTTTTCTATTTTGTTCTATGTTCCTTGAATATCCCCACAGCCAATGATAGGCCAGAATGCTTCATCTTCAACAAAAAGGGATCATTTGAGAGCCTGTGAGAGGATTATACCAACTACTTTAGAGCATAGACCTCTAATGGTATCACTTAAACAACTTTGAGTCTGCATCATGGAATGAATCAGGATTTCCAGAACTGTAATCCAGAAGCAGATGGATTTAAGAGATCACTAACCCAAGATTAAACAGACTAAGTTACGTTAAATTACACTGAACTAAATGAACCAATAAGGGACAATGTGGGTTTCTGTAGAATATTGATGCTGCTTTACTTTTCTATTTTCTAGATATATCAGAAAGCACTTTTGCTTTCCTCTTAAGTTCTCTCTTATTCATAACTACTGAGGAGACTCTGTTTTTGTAAACTGAAATGAAATATTTGTAAAGGCTCTCTTACTCTCTCCAATTAACCCCTCCAGAATTTAGTCTCTTGTGCATTCTTATAATGATGGCAATGTAGTTATTTTCGTAGAATCTTATCTTATGTATCAGGTTTAATAAGAATCTGTCTGAATACCAAGATATAATTAGAATAGTGGTTATACAACCAAGGTCTTGCTAAAATACCATATTTAAGAGTGATGCTCATTTAATGACAGGTTGATAAATTGACTGAGCATAAATCTGGGTTAGTGACCATTTTCCTCTTAATTTGGAAGGCATTGTTCCATTATCTTCTAGTTCCCAGTTTACAAGCTAATTGCCCTTACTTGCTTTGTCTCTTGCTGTCAGCTACAGTCATTCCTGCTCTGCAGTCAGTTCCTACCTGTTCATTGCTTTCTGACTTCCCAAATTTGATTAACATCAGTCAGCATTTGTACTTTCCTATTCTAGTATTGTCCTTGCAATTCTCTCCTTTATATTCCTTTGTATTCCTTGGTTATCATTCATTGCGGCTTTGGGAAGAAACCAAGAAAAGTGTCTGTATATATCATGTTTAAATAGTTTCTTGATGATTGGTCAATATACTTTATTTTTAAAGCCTTAATGGTTTTCCTGTCTCATATTTTGAAAATCTTGATTTATACCTTCTAAAGTTGAGAATAGTATTTTTTGAGGTTCAGAACTCTTTTTTAATGTAGTGATCTTCCTAATGGTAATAGTTAAAAAAAAAAAATCCCCACACTGAAGTCAAACATTTACCTAGCAAGATAACTATTTAAAGTTGATTTGATTTTAACTTAACTGGTCCTATGTTTTGGGTGAGTTATTTCAGGATTATCATTTATATTTTTGAACTTGTAATGTACTGCAATGTTTTGTATTTAGACACCGCATTTTATATTAAAAATCACTTTAACTCAAATAATACCAGGCCCCCAAATATGGAGCACTTTCCAGGACCTGTAGACTGAAAAAATCATAACTCTGTCCTTCCTCCATTTTCATATCCCAAAGGAAATGCCAAACTATTTCCAAATACAAAAATTTATGAGATTCTAGATTTTGTTGTGATAAATATGCTAATGTTTTTCTTTAAATCCAAAGTTGTCAACCAAAGAGTTTTTATGAACTCAAAGATCACGTTCAAAGAAATGTCAAAGAAAAAACTAAGTTCCAGATCTATAATACTTTTAAGCCGTTATGAGTGGAGTGGGGAATTCACATTTGTCAGAAATAATTGTCCCCCATATTTTTCTTTAAAGGAGTGATAGTATTTAGAATGTATAGTTAAATTTTTGTTAGATAATTGTATCCTCAATAGCTGACAGGCTATAAAGGAAATTTTCTGTCTTCTCTAACCAAAACACTCTAACACCTTGCATATTTTCCTCTCAATAAGTATTTCCCCAACTGGATGTCCAGTTTACTGTACTACTACACAATTTGTAAATGGAGATTCCTACAATCCTTTGAGTTTCAATAATTTGCTACAATAGTGCAACTCAGGAAGACACTTACTTATGTTTATTGGTTTATTATAAAGGACATTATAGAGACTACAGATGAACACCTAGAGAGATGCCTAGGGCAAGGTGCAGAAGGCTCCTGAGCTCAGGAGTCTCTTCCCACAGAGTTCGGGGTGTATCACCCACCAAATGCATTCAACAAGTTGGAGGCTCTTTGAACCCTGTTTAGCATTTTTATGGGGGCTTCATTATAAAGATTCAGTTGATTAAATCAGTAACCATTGACAAATAAGTCAGTCTCTACCCCTTCTCTCCTTCCTGGAGGCAGGGATGTTGGGAAGTTGAGAATTTCAACCCTCTAGTAACATGGTTAATTCTTCTGGCACCCAGTATCCATTCTTCAAGGGTCATCTCATTAGCATAAATTCAGTTATGGTTGAAAGGGACTTATGAGTAATAAAGATGCTTCTTTTATTTCTATCATTTTGGACATTACAGCAGTTTTATGGGCACAGTCAGAGACTATGGGAAAAATCAGATAGATAGATAGATAGATAGATAGATAGATAGATAGATAGATAGATCTTATTATATCACAACATCATGGACTGTGAAATAAACATTTAGTTGAAATATTACAAAAATCAATGAAGATATATGCCAGAGATCACTTCAAATAAGGACAATGAAAATATTTAATTATTCATACATGAATGAATGAAGTCCCTGAAAAAGCTTTTTAAAGTATAAATACCAATTGATACTGGGAGCAGGAAAATTCTTCAATCATTCCTTCCATTAATCCTGATTAGGGATTAGTCTTTACTGGAGTTATGGCAAGAAGCAGGTTTTACATGCATTTGAAATAACCCTAGAGCTATGCATACACTTTGATAATTTGGTAGACAGTGAAATAAAGGGAAGGAAGCACTGGAACAGTTTTCCCAAGACAACTGAAAATTTTTTGTACCTGCCAGAAAGTGTACATACTATATATTTTAAAATGGTAATGGGGGAAGTTACCAAAAGATAAAGAGGAGACAATTCTATGACAATGCTTTCCAAAGTCACCAACTGATTCCTTGAATTACAACCTGGCTAGCAAGTGAACAGAGAGTAGAAACACCACAAGGATTAACATGCAAATAAGCACTCCAGGCAACCCACACTGAATTCTGCATCAAGGAGGAATGTTTGGGGTGCTCATTTGCATGTTGGTTACCAGAAAACACTTTCAGTTCACAACCATTTTAAAGCACTTTTCAGAGTCTGGGAACAAACTGTAGCATCTGAACAAAGGTCAGACAACTCATAAGAAGACAATATGCCTTCTGTTGGGAACATAAATATTCTTTTTAGATGTTTATCATGCAGAGAGGAGCCTACTGACCAGTGTGATTATCTCTTGTTACACAAAAGTTCTCTGACAACATGAACCTCTTTTGGGGCTTAATTTCAGGACTCTGATGTCATCGAGCTTCCTCCTGAGCTCCTCTTCCCAGAAAGAGCAATATCCCACTCTTCTGTTACTGCATCTGCTTCCTATTTATAAAGAGTGCACTTTGAGAATAGAAATGTTTCTTTCTTTAATCCACAGCAATATTTATTGCTTCAGGGGAATTCCAGTTTCATCCTTTGGCAAGCTTACAGTTCTCAATTTAAACAGGCAAAGCAAATGCATTTTCTCTCCCTATGTAAAAGGCAGTGATTAACAGAACTTTTTCTCTGACAACTATAGCTATTTTAATTATTATAAAACAAACAAACGAAAATAGATGATCCAAGAGTCAGGAATCCTTTCTAAAAATATCTGTCCCGCAGCATCTTTGTAAAAAGCACTATTCAGTTCCATCCTAACTGCTCTTTAGCAGTGCGTGAGCTGCACTGTATGGTTCCCAGTGCCCACCTCTGCTTGCTAGCCGCCAACACTTAGCAGAAAGAAAAAATTACAAGGCAGGTCCATACCATAATGTACATTAAACGATTTCTAAATCTCAAAAATGTGGATACAACCTTCTCTTTAAAGACAGAGTACCAGGAGGACTACAGGTTGCGTGATGGTAAATTGAGATGCATGCCAGGATGATGTGCTTATAAATAGGATGAACAGTAATGACAGCATCTTTTCTTTGGACTAAGGGAGTGCTTTATAATGATGGCTGGATTTTGGCAATGAATACAAATGAGCTGGGAGAGCCCTGAACTCTCTCTTTGATATGTACAAGTCTAGTTCTTTAGAATGTGTTCTTAAGAGTGGGATAATTATTTTAGATATGCTAGCTTAATGGACTTCATCAGTCTCATTCACAAAGCTCATTGCAATGTGGATCTATTACCAATTATGCTCAAAAGATCCTCTGGAGTTAAATTCCAACAAGTTTTACTTGTGACACTCAAAGTCAACAATGGTCTGGTTTCTCAGCCTCATAATCAAGGACTATGCAGAGAAAATACATAATAAAAGTAGCTCAGTAGATCACATAATGATTGTTAATGCACAATAAACTGCAAATAACCACTTCCTTAAGGAATTCCTAGCTGTGTATCTATTGCTTTTAATCCTATCCGATTCTTTTCATTGTATTAGTTCTGCCCCTCACTGGTGTAATGCAAGCTTTTTTTCCTCCAAAGGCATGCAAACAACAGTAAATCACATATTTAGTAATCCAATGCAAATATTTAACATATAGCTCATGTTTCTTATTAAAGCAACTTCCCTCATGTGATTTTAGTTTTACTTACTATATAAAAGAATATGTAGAAATACAAAGAGAAAAAAAAGATCTATGACACAGCTAAAATTTCCAAGGTGCATTTTTATAAATGCAGGTGTAGCACTTAGAACTCTTAGGCAATGAACTGTGCTTATCCTGTGAAATGTGGCCACTTTAAAAATGTGTTTTGAGCATCTTTGCCCAGAAATCATTTGTCCCTACAGTCTTTACCAAGTGATTGAATAGAATAATTAATAGCATAATTACTTAAGATCTTTGAAATAGTTGAAGAGATTCTGATGAATGAATTTAAATTTCTGTCCTTTTATGAGTATCATTACTGTAATTTGGTTATACGTGGATTTTATTGAGCATTATTAATCATTCTTAAGTGCAAGATTGAAAATTTAGAGGTTTTTAAAGAATGACCACATAATATTTGCAAGGTCACAAGAAATAGTAAAATATTCAAAGTTTAAAATATTGACAGTAACTATAACAAGTATGTATTCTATCAAAACAGAAACAAACTTTCCATAAAGCTAAGTATTTGCAATTATTTTAGTAACTATCAATACATTGAGTTATTTTGAAGTTATATTTTGAGTTATATTTTGAGTTATATTTCTTGGAGGTTGGTTCTTTATCAGGAGAAAATCTTATTCTAAAATACTACTTAATTTTTGTATTAAATCCATTCCCTTCTTTAGTAAGTTCCTATCCAAAGCCACTGTGATTTCAAATTCTAGAGCGAAATCCCCAATTGAAAACTGCACTCCTCTATACAATCTTATTTTGTAAGAACTACATCCTAAGTTTTATAGGGTGATCAGAAAACAATGTATTTATGAAAGACCTGGGCTAAATAATAGAAGCAAAAAAGAAACAAATTGAACAAGTGGAGGGCTTTATGTTTTTTCATATTTAAAAATTTAAACACACTGCACTTACCTATTGACTAAAATAACAATTTTTTCTTTGCTTTGGTTTCTTATTATTGTGACTATTTCTAGGTTTGACAAGAAATGAAACAGGGCAATGGAAGAAATAAGACGGTTGTGAATTCCAGAGAAACAATCAGACTTCAGGGTATGAAGAGACAGTACTGGGAGAAAAGCAAAGAAAATGCTTAAGGCACATTCAGAAATTTAAATTAAAGAAAGATCTTATAGGTTCCACGGGAGGGGAAAAAAAAAAAAAAAAAAACCTAAGCACAGCCCAGTTCACATAAGATTGGGAGTTAGAATGGAAATGGGCTCCAAGATTGTGCTCCATTTCTCAAAGTCATATGGCTTCCTTCATTTCTGCTTCTCTGCTGGGGTCTAGTATGCATTCTAAGTTTCTGTTTAAAACTGTTGTTTTTTCTTTTCTCACTGACAGGTAGGTGGCTTTGGCTCCGGGTAGTAAAGATTCCCATCCTAGTTATAGACTAATTATCTCACTACCAAATATTACGTCTATTCTTATTGGCCCAGCTGGCTTCAAGCTCCACTCCTTTCCAGTCAGGATCTGATCAGAAGACAGAACCACGTGGTCATAAGGTTACTCCTGGACAATGTGTGAGACAAGATTTCGAAAATGGGTTGTAGTAATACATGAAATGACCATAGGAAAGAATAAGCCCGAGGAATTTATACAGAACACCCGCTGTTATTCAGGTTTAATTGTTGTATTGCAAAGCTGAATTACAGACCGGACAATGAACAGTGAAAATGAGACGGACGTTACAAGTTAAAATTTCTGTAAGAAATCAAAAGCAGAAGTCTTTGGATAATGGCCATAATGATATAAATAGAAAAACATGCTATAAATAGAAAAATTATTTGTTTGGAACACAATATTGACAATAGTTTTGCCTTTTATATATGGTAGAAATAGAAAAGAATGCCAGTAGTTATGCCTTGAAAACTGTAATTCTAATATGTTATGTTAAAGAAATTACTATTTAAAAATACCACAGAGAAAAAATTAACAGTATTTCCATTTATAAATGATCAAATATGGGTCAGAAAGAAAGCATTCATAATGAATATTCACGGTTCACAATTGAACTGTTGTCAGATGTAAAAACAGAACTTAAAGTCTAAATCTCTAATTTCTTCTGAGTTACTCTATTTAATATACGTATGAAAATGAGTCAATCCCTCTCATATTAGGTACAAAAACTCTTAAATGTGAAATGAAATAGAACTTTTTGTAAATAATAAAGTTAGTCCAACTTGAGAGTTTAAAATTTTTCTAAAATATTATTTACTCTTTCTATATGCAATATTTTCTATTTTAATGATTTTTCTCATTTTATTTTGTCTTTCAAAAAATGCTGATCACAACCCACAAATTGATTTCACAAGCCACTGGTGAGTTACAATCTATAGTTTGAAAAAATACTCTAGACCAATTAAACATTATATTTTATTTCAGGTGTAATTTGACACACCTAGAAATAAACTGTATTATTTATAAAGTGATAGCCAAAACAAATAATATGACTTATATTGGTCTATCATCCCATAAATGTTCTTTTTAGTAACCCATGCAATCTTTATCTATAAATTAATATGGTTTGTGTCACTGTAAATCTTACAGGCATTTCTTTTATCTACAGAAAGTATCTATTTTCAAATGGAGAAAAGAATTCCCACTGAAAAACACACTAAATCACATAGTAAATCTAACAGAAAGTGATTAATGGAACTGGTTGTTGGCATAGTCCAGCTTCCTTGCCTCAAGAAGTGTGAATAAGACCTCAAATTCATCTTCATTAATATGTTACCACTTGGTATGGTGTCCTAGAGATACATTTTCTAGTTAATAATTAATCAGAAAAGTCTCTCCTAGTAATGGCAGAAAGGAAAATGAATGGGTAGATTTGCCCTGCATAGAGAAAAATTTCCAATGATGATACCACAGTATAATGCCTGAAGGATATAAAAACAATAGCCTTTATGAAATACGGGTAGCAGGATACATTTTTAAAAATACAATCCTCTTTGGAAAAACAAGTTTTATTCTTACTAAATCAATGCCTACTAGCTCACAGCACCTCCCCCAATGGTCATGCCCACATGCCTTCTCTGTCTTACAATATCTGCACTTGTCCTGCAGAGCGCTCATCCTCACTGTGATTAATTATTCTGTCGTTATTGGTTTTCCGTCAGCCATCCCATCTAAGCTGGAAGCTGCCTAATTCACCATGGAATCCACAATGTCTAACCTAGTGTCTACCACATCAACAGTAATCCATAAAATACTTGAAGAAATGAGTAAATGGATGGACAAAAGTGAATGAATATATTAGAACATAGATTATTATATATTTTTTTCTGCTTTTAAGAAGGGGAAAAGGGGGTGCTGTTGATTCCTAGCACCACTAGCACACTGTGTTTTCTGAAAAGCATGCTTCTTTTCCTCCTATAAACCCAAGCCAAGAAAATTCTTCAGTTATGTTCAGCCGTCCCCCATTGGATCCCATTCAGTTCCTGTCACGGGCCAGCAACTACAATGTCTTTCTAATCCATCTGTTTCTTTCCATTCCTTTCACCACAATCGTACTCTTTTTCATTTAGATTATTCCAGGAACCTCTTAAATGTTCCCTGCACACTGACTCCATTAGTGCCCAACCATCCTCTGTTTTACTCACGGCTGCCCAAGTAATTTTTCTGAAACATACGTTATCCCCCAGATCTAAATCCTCAAAGGCCCCACATTTGCCCCCCAGGCTCAGCTTCCTGACATCAACTCCATACTCCACTTACAAAGCAAAGCTCTTACTCTTTGTTGAATGAGCCATGCTGTTCCCTTACTTCTTAACTTTGAACATTCTGTTCCTTTTTCTTTGAAAATCCTTCCTACTCTCCTCACCTGAGATATTTCTATTCATTCCTGCAGATATAATGTAAATGGCTTCTTTTTAATAAAAACTTCCTTGATCCAGTGACTCTTCTTGGCTAATGGTCCTCACAGGCCATTGTTCCTTCTTTTTGTTCTTATTTTACTCTGCTTGTCTGTATGACAAGCCTACCCATAACAGCATTTATTAAGTCGAACTGCTGCTGTTTATTTAGATGCCTGTTACTGTTCCCTCACAAGACTGCAAAGTCCTTCAAGATAAGCATTAGTGAACAATAATGAAGAGTTAGACATAAATCTGTTTTCTTAGGTATAATATCTATCACATTTATTGAAGAATTGGACATAAATCTGTTTTCTTATGTATAATATCTATCACAGATATTGGCCATAATAAATTGTGTCTATCAGATTCCATAATTTCTGAAAAAATAGCCCCATTTAGCAAAAAAGACAACTACTAGCAGGCAGCTAGCAAAATTTCTAACAGAGGCAGATTGTGTAGCTTGGATGTTACTCACACAATAAATAACAGTCAGTACAGTATTCAGTTCTTGAAGGGGCTGTTCTATTGGAAACCAGATTCTACTCCCCAGGCCAATGAAGTCTAGAATTTCCTTTATTAAAGTTCCCTACAAGAACCAAACATTTCACCACTATACTTGGCAGAATATTCTGTCTCCCTGCATACTTACACCAACCACTTATTACCCACTTCTTTCTTCCAGGCTCACCTACAAAAAGGTTTTATTTTACACAATTGCAGAGGCCGCCATCATCTCACATTAGCCTATAAGCCATGGGCTGAGGCAGTCTTCGCACAGACTGTCCATGCTTGAGAAACAGTTTATGTATGGAACCTTAGCTGCAAAGGCACCTGGGATGTAGGGTTTTAACCTTTCTGCTCAATAGTTCAGGAAGCCATGCTGACAGGAGGCTGGAATCACAACCACATGGTTGATGGAGCCACATTTCACATAACTGCCTAAAACAATGATGTTAAGGGAAGGAAAAGATAGAAGAATAAAATATAGAGGTCATAATCAATCTTACTCCACCTGATTCTATTTAAGCAATTCAAATTTGTCTTTTAATTAAGTAAATACATAATCCTTCCTTCAAAAATGTTACATATATTCTTTTCTCAGCTAGTTTTCTTCTTTTGCTCTGTCTTTAGTACATCATCATTTCTAATTTTTTCTAATGCTTGCAGTATTAACATGAGTCTTCCGCTTCCACTAACATGTTTCTTAAAATGCACTTAAAATTGTGTTCCTGTTTATTTGTATCTGCATATAAACCCTCTGGTTATAACACATACTGACTTTGACTAACAATTGCCAAAGATTCTTTGAAATTTAAAGCCATATTCCAAATTATATCTATCAGAATGGATAATAGAATATAATTTTGACTTCTTCTTCTCTATTTGGTAACTTTATAGCACATTAATAATCACAATTATCTATTTTTAGTATACTAGGTATAGAAGTCTTGCAAAAAATAAATACATAAAAATAAGGCCTCCCTGGTGGCTCAGCAGTTAAGCACTGTGCTGTGGAGCTGTTGGCAGCGGCAACCCGATTGCGACGCCCAGCCAGGGAGATTCCTACATAGTGCAGCAGACCTCTCCTGCCTGGCCTGCTGCTCCCCTCAGCAGTATATTTCTGTCAATCTGCCTGTTCTGCTCCCTGCTCTGTCCCTGGTGAATTCTCTCACCACCCCAGACCTCTGGCTGGTACCCCAGCTTGTATGCATAAATAAATAAATCTTAAAAAAAAAAGAACTTTTACGAAAACCATTAAGCCCAAATAAATTAATTTTTACCTATGTATTAGTTTCTGTGTCCCAAAAATAAAACCCCAAACTAGCAGTTTTATAATGTATTTCCAACTCAAGACTTTTATTATGTATCCATAAATACATAAAAAACACATATATAAAAGTATGCTTAGAGATTGGAATTACTCTATCCCAGTTCAGTAACTGACTTTCTGAGTGACACAGGTGAGCTATATAAGATAGAGTACTTTGTTTTAAACACAACAATTCAACTGTTAGAAGAGTTAGAGATTAGAAGGATAAAATTCTGATAGACTAGAGGCAAGAAAGCTTTTATTTTAAGGGTAATAATGTGAATTAATTTTTATATGAGGCCTGATATTTAATATTTGGCTTATTATATGATGTTAACAACAATCAAGTGTCCTCTCTATTTTGAAAATGTGCAAACTGAATTCAAATCAATAAAACAAAAAGGATATATTGAGCACCTACTACATTCCAGGTACTATGTCAGGTGCTATAGTTACTAGTCTCATAGCAGTTGTGTACTTAGACCAAAATAAGTGCTGCAATCAAACATTGACAATAGAATAAAGACATGAAGTTAAAAAAGATGCACAAAGCATCTCTTAGCCCAGACTTCGAGAAAGTGATAGTAGCATTTAAACGATTGGTTCTCAACAATGACAGTTCCCCCCACCTCCAGGACATCTCCCAAAACTGGAGAGACTTTTGACTGTTACAATGGGGTGGGGAGTAAGAGATGGAGTAGAGGTGTGTTATTGGTCTGTAATGGAATCTAGTAGCTCTAGTGAGGGGTGATTCTAAACTTCTTTCCAGGTCTCACCATTGGATAGCCCCCCAAACAAAGAGTCTAAAATGTCAAATATTGCTACAGCTGAGAAGCTGATCTAAGCTGAGAGCTGATTTATGAATAGGATATATAAGTAGGAGCTTGCTATGTAGAGGGATGGTGGGGGGTGAGTGGATGGCAGGGACAGAGGAATGACCCAGGAGAGTAGTTCAAGGAGTGAAAACTGCTTATATGAAAAATTTCCACAATGACTAATTATGGGTTCCTATGAGCTGCTACTAGCTGGCCACTCATGCAACTGTGACCTATTTGCTATCTACAAATCCCAGCAGATCATTCCTTGACTACCTACAGACTATAGCACGTATCCCGAGGCAGGCCAGGGGACGCCTAGGCTACCGCTGACCCGATTCCGTGACTGTCTCCATGGGGGTCTCAGGATAACTCTGCCTGTGATCAAATAATTTGCTGGTGCAAATGTTTTTGACGTATGGTCAAGCTGTCCCCTTCTCTGTTCCTTGTAAAACTTTTTCCCCCATTCCAATCCCACCCTCCAAACTTTATTCCTCATACCATTCTCGCATGATCAGTTTTTACTAGACTGTGCGGTAGTAAACGGCAGAAGAACTTCTGCTCAAACAGCAGTCTTGTCTTGCAAACCTGCTCCACGACTGCTGTGTCACCATCACTTTCCTGCTACAAAGCAGCAACAAAGTTCCTGTTGCAACAACTGATTTAGCAAAATTTTCTTGATAAAAAACACATAGTATAAAATCTACCACCTTTATCACTTTTAAATATACAGTTTAGTGTCATCAAGAACATTCACGTTGTTGTACAGATGATACCACCATCTATCTCTGGAACTTTTTCATTTTGCAAAATTATTACTTTACCCATTAAACAGCCTTTCTGATTCCCCCACCCTCAGCCCAAGGCAACCACCATTCTGCTTTCTGCATTTTTGCTCACTTTAGGTATCTCATATAAGTGAAATCATCCAGTGTTTGTTTTGTGTCTGACTTAGTTCACCTGGCATAGTGTACTCAAGGTATATCCATGTTTCAGCATGTGACAGAATTTCCTTCATTTTAGGGCCTGCATGATATTCCATTGTATGCATGTACCACATTCGGTGTGAATATTTGTCCATCTATGAACACTTGCATTGCTTTCTTTAAAGTTGTTGTGAATAAAGTAGTTATGAGCATGAGTGTGTGGGTATCTGATCTAGTCCCTACATTCAATGATTTTAAGTACATCTCCAGAAGCCATTCGCCAGTT
The DNA here is from genome assembly GCA_004024925.1 of Scalopus aquaticus. NCBI lineage: Eukaryota > Metazoa > Chordata > Mammalia > Eulipotyphla > Talpidae > Scalopus > Scalopus aquaticus. The sequence goes on along the minus strand of PVIJ01014436.1, from coordinate 17,647 downwards.
ATTTTTATGTGCTGATTAATTTCCTGGCATGGTACTAGGTATTTTTTCGGCATATGATAAAAGCTGTATCCAAGACCCTACCTGTCATGAAATGTACATTCTGGTGAAAGAAAACAAATAAATAAACAAACACATGAGCAAGAGCATTTCAGAGAATTTTCAAAAGAAAAGGTTGAGTTATAGAGTTGACTGTGAATGAAGGTGTAATACCAGGGAGTGTAAGCAAGAAAGCTAACTGAAGCATTATGGGGCAGATAACCCCAGTAAGTACTCCATATTTCACTTTACAGACAAGGAAAAGTTCAGAGAACTTAAATTAGTTAGTCAAGGTTACACAGCTAATACTTTCTTCAGTTCACTGTCCCGGGATCCCAGGGTCACTGGTTATCCTTACTCCACAGGTTTTTTTGTTGGTTTTTTTTTTTGTTTGTTTGCTTGTTTGTTCATTTTTTAGCTGCAAAGTTGACTAAAAGTACATGTTTATCAAACACAGCAATCTGCACGTTACCTCTTAGACATCTGATCTTGTCCATCTGCTTTCATGATTCTCTCCAGAATCAACACTGGGAATGGTAAGAGGACACTTACTGTTTTTCTACTTATATTCATTCTATACCCAACTTTGTTGCTGGTATTTTTCTTTACTTATTTAAAGAAATTTTTGACAAGTACAAGCTACAATAGTATTGATTCTAAAAGGAAATGTCAAATTGCCCCATAGCCTAGCTTTAAAATAAACAACTTCTCTCCTGTTCAGAAAAAAAAAAAAAAAATCACATATGACCCCTAGTGAATAATATTTGACGAAATAAAGAAGCATTCTGTTGAACAATAAGAACACTGTTTCTTCTAACCCTGCTTTCATTCAAGGTCATGTGCTGCTTACATAAATATTACATGAAACCTGTTTTGCAAGGAATCACTGTCTATGATGATTTTTACAGAGAGAAGTCCATTGCAAAGTCTACCTTTTCAATTATTTCAAGCTTTTATTTTCTACCAAGAGGGAGAAAGTGACCCTCTTCATTAAATAAATAAAAATATTCTTTTATGTAAGATTGAGATCTTAATGCAGTTAATGTGTGCAGTTAATATTTATCAAAGTTTCTCTCTGAAAGAATGTGTCAGGTGGCAAACTGTGCTGCAATCAGTTCAAAATCCAAACCTCATTGGTTGAATGAGCAAGAATAATGCTGTAATGTTATGACATCAGGAAAAAATATTTGACACTTTATTTTTTATTCTTATTTAATCTTTTGCTGTAATAACAAGCTATTATACAATTAAATAGTGTGTAGACTGTATTAATCTTTAAAGTGTTTTATAAAAGGATGTCCATTTTATTGAATATATTTGCTCCATCAACAAATAGTTGCTTAACAACTATTATGCATAAAGTAATTTAATAGGTGCTATTAGAATTGTTATATGTCATTGTGAAACTAAATGTTCTCCTACATTTATTCACTGACTGGTTTGGCATGACATAGTAAAAAAAAAATACCCTTTGTGAAAAGATTTAGTATGCTTTCGAGAAGTTTTATGTTATTAAAAATCCCATAATTGCTGCTGGGAGATCTTTTATTTTTATCATTTAAAATTGACCTCAGATACAGTATTTCTTATAATATTACAAGAAATAAGAAGGACTTTCCATTGCTTCATTTTTCACAAAATCTCTTTTTACCTCTCCTATAAACTTCTCAGCTTTTTGCTAATTCAACATTCAACACATTTTTATTATGTGCCAGACACTATGCCTGACATTGAGGATGCAAAGGTGAACAAGAAAGAGAAGGTTGATACTTTGTGGTGTTTACAGTTTAGTTGGAGAGACAACAAATAATATCAATTGTACAGGCACCATGAAGAACAAAGCACAGGTTAGCTCTGGGAAGTGAGAGCATGAAAACCTCACTTTCAGCATAAGGGAGAGATGGCAAAGAGAACATGACAAGGAAAGTGTCCCAGAAGAAGACACATTTTTCTAATCCCTTAAGGACCTTCCCCCAAATTTTCATCATTGCCAGAAGAACCCAGATTTTTAACCTAGGTTTTGAACACAGTTCTATAGACCTCCTTTAAACTGTACTCCATTTTCCTCAACCAGTTCGTTCTTGAATTGATCGTCCTCCCTTAAATACTTAAACTACTACTTGAAGAGCCTGAAGGGGTCCCAGAGATTGTGCTTCCCAAGCTGTAATGCCATTTCCATCACCCTTGATATTTTTGTTGTTTGTTTCTTTGATTTTAGGAATAGATTTCAATTTCTGTTGAAATTGGAGCACTCTTCTGAATCACAACTGGTTTGCTCAGGACCCTGATTCTCTGTTTAGTGTTTTCCAAATTCTCCACCATCAACCTCATCCTTCCCAAGGATCAAAATATCCAGTTCTAGGTAACTTCCTTCTGAGATGGGTCCATGAAGGAACACACACAGCAGTCATGGAAAATACCTTTCAAATTGGTCCCACAGGAAAAAAACACGAGTTCATGAGGAAGGCAGCCACAGCAAGACTTGAATGTGGAAGGCCTGATACGTTTTACTGTGACAAAACTTAGTACTCTGATCCTGAAGATGAAGATGTTATTGTAATAATAACACTAATAGTCAATATGTACTGAGCCCTTACTGAGGATGTGTCTTCCCTAAGCACTGGCAAGCATTATGCATTCATACTAGTAAGAATGATCTAGGAGACAGAGGAGACAAAGAAAGTTATCAGAGAAAGAAATGATGAAGAGAATCGATAAACACTGTAGCCAAGTCTTTGAGTAGATAGAAATGCGTCAAAATATATCTAGTGGAGAATTGGGCCTTAAATAGGAAGGGGGAGTCCATCCATTATACCATTGCTAAGGGACTGGGAGACTTAGTTTTGGAAGGACAGAAGAGTTTCTTTATGAGCATTCTAAAATTTCTCAGAGAAATAAGAATAAAATGGTACAAGAGAAAGAAGTAGACAATTGTTGGAGGCATGAGGAATATGACACACAACAGAACAGTTACTATTAACTTTAGCAGAAATTGAAGATTCTACTAGTTTAATCTGAATAATGGGAGTGAGGGGTTTATAAATTCCACCTGGAATTTATGCAAGGTATCCCTGAGTTTGTGCAGAATTCCTCAGGGATGATTGTAAGTTCTCATAAAGCACACTAGGAGGGACAAAGATCAAAGAGAAACCATTTTTTTTTTTTGTGAATGTTATAGACTCACTTCTAAACTGCACCCCAGGAGATAGACTTAGAGAGAGAGGGGGATCTATAATATCTTTTCTTCAATTCTGCCTATATATCACTTAAGATAAAGTGTGTCTATCTTCTTCACTGCTATATTTTTGGTGGTAGACACAATGCTTGAAATAAAGAAGATGCCTTACTAATATATTATGAATTGATGGACGAATGAAGAATTTATCAAATTTTCCACATAGTCCACATTCCAAGTTTTTCCTCATAAAACTCTTATCCCACATGTATGGTAATGCTACACTTGACTTTTGACAAAACTCCTGTTCAGGAACTGAAGGAAATCTCAGAAAGATGCTTTTACTGGGAATAAAATGAAATAAACATTATTTATCATCTATTGATACTTATAATCACCTACAGTTCTCCAATGTACCATAACTTTCTTCTTTCTTGTTGGTTTTATGAGAACTATTTTAATACCAAATTCTTTCATCAGCCTAATTTCTGCTGAAGTGGTCACTATAGATCATGTTCTATTATATTTCTCCAAAAAGTTAGCAAAGATGAGGTAAATTCAGGTCACATGTCTACTCTTGTGGGTCTCAGCTTACCTAGCTCAACATCTTCAACTAGTAGGTCTTCTATTTTGGAATATGAAGACAACTACTATACACTTCAAATTGATTACAGGGGTTCAGATTTCCCTTATAAATTTTCCAAAGCCTTATGTATGAAACCATAGACCATAGCTATTGTTATAAGATTTCAGATCTGTCCTTTTTTACTGTCCTTACATCCCACCCTCTAGATAATTCTCATCCTCAGAGGAAGAGCTTATAACTTATTCGGCATTCTCAGCACTTAGCATGGTGTCTGTTGAAGGAACACACACTTGATTGACTAATGAATATATATTGAATTATTCTAGCAGAGTGAACAACCCCAGACATTGGAATGCAATCATTAGCCCATGCTGTAGGAAAGACATCAACACTTAATCTTTATTTCAATGTCTGCTCTACCTTTCAAATAGTGTTCTTCCCCCCATTAATTAGGAGGGCATCAAAATTGTCCTCTTAGCCCAATTGATTCCCAAAGAGAAGAAAAAAATTAAATCATTTAGGGAATCTCAGTGTATACCATCAACTGATTGTCCAAGATAACAGATGGCAAAATACATTTGCTGCTTCTCTCAATTCTACAACCTCTGGAAGACTATTTTCAATTTTCCTAGAGTTATTCCTTAGTAATAACTCTAGCGCATCTCCTGTATAAGATCTCTCCTTTTAACATTTTTTTTTAAAGATTTTTTAATTTTATTTATACATACAAGCTGGGGTACAGGCCAGAGGCATGGGGCGGCGAGAGGGTTCACCAGAGACAGAGTGGGGAGAAGAACAGGCAGATCAGAAGTACACTGTTGAGGGGAACAGCGGGTGAGGCAGGAGAGGTCTGCCGCATCATGTGGGATTCTCCCTGGCCGGGCGTCGAACTCGCGTGACCGCTGCCGACAGCTCCACAGCGCAGCCCTCAACCGCTGCGCCACCGGGGAGGCCCTCCTTTTAACATTTTTACCTATAGCCTATATTAAGTTTGAAATGCTTTTAACTAAGTGCTATGTGGATAGCACTATGTGGATGTGGATATATGGTAAATACAGATTATTTTTTTACTTTTGTTAAAAATCAAAATTGAAATAAGCATTACCAAGTCCAATGTTGTACAATAATTTAAAAGATCTACACCCTGTTTGGTTAAAACATGGGGCCAAATTCAATACTCTTCTTAAAGAATCAAATGCAAGAGGGTCAGATTACAAATCAGGAAATACAGATTCTGTTCGAATATTTAGTCTGCTTTGATTTCAGAAAAAGCACATAACATCTCTCTTTGCTTTTTCCATACTGAAAACAAGGCACTTTCTTCTTAACTGACAAGGAATTATGCTGATTGGTGAGATGACGATCATGAAGCACTTGTGGAGCTTAATAGCATTGTGTATCGGGTTACTTAGCCAGTAATAGCTTCTTGGCATCTCTCGGACACACTTGCTCTTTCAAACATTTTCTTCTATAGAGTCTACATGAAGGATGAAAAGCTTTTAAGTAAGTGCACAGAGAAGAGAAGCAGTCTTTTTAATCATTTATAGAAAGGAATTAATAACAAACATAATTAAAACAATTTGCGCTCTAGGTAAAAGAAATACATTCCGCTACTCTCCTAAAAAGAGAGAGACAGAGGCAGTGAGGCAGTTCTGAGTCAGTTTCTATAAATTATGCCTTCTAGGCTGAGTCCACTGCTCTTTACATTTGAATCCTCACATTGTCCTAGGACACAGTTTTATTAACCCCTCTTTTTTTTTTCAGAGGCTACATCTAGAAATCTGAAAGACATTTTGATAAAATACAGTTAAGTATTTTAATATAATTGTTATCAAATGTAATATGGATAGGATTTTTGGATCTCCTGTAATCAGAAATCTGACTTCTTTTTCTGAATTTTATCCAATGCTATCAAAGGCAGGCAGTGGGTAAATACCCTTCAAGGAAGCAAAAGCTGTGATTTAAAGGGTCACTGTCAAAAATTAAAAAAGAGGAGAAGCCCATCTGGAATGAAGGAAGGGGAAAGAGAGATAGAGAGGAAGGAAAATGATCATATATGTGTCAAGAGTTTTCCCTCAACTGTCTACTGGCACCATCCAATTCCCCAGCCTGAGTCCACAACCCAGTGAATTCCTCAGGAGAAAACCAAAAGCACAGAGATTATTTTCCCCATGTTACATTTGTAGCTCTGTGGAATAGACTAGATTTTCAGGTGCTCCCCACACCCCTCCTGGAAGCAGCCCAGAAGAGGCTGAGGTCTTGCAACACAGCCAAACTGAAAATTTGTGGTAATGCCCTTGAGCAGGGCTTGGCTGCCTCTGTTCTCTGTGGAAAAGACTCAAAACTCTTTGCATACCCGAGGTTGTTGAGCAAAGAAGTAGAAAATTGGACAGAAAACTTCCTAGAGGTAGTTTCCACACCAAAAATAAAGTGAGATTATCCCCAGAAAAGCAGTGAGGCTGTAAAAATTATGGGGTCCTTTAGCAGGTAAGGAGCCCTGGACCGCAGTGAAGATATTGGCAGCAGGTACAAACCACGGCCAGATAAACAAAGGCCACCATAATGAGTGGTGAGCAGGGGTTCAGAAGGTGACACAAAGGCCTAAACACAGTCACCATAAAGGTCTTCATTCAGATGGAAGAACTCTGATGTTTGAACATTTATCTATGAGTTGCAGTCATTTCTATCATTTATAGTAAGGAATAAATAGCATAATAGCAAACACTTAATTAAGATAAATATTGTTCCATACCAAGAGAGACCTTTGTACACAAAATTTCATGGTAACCCCCCCCCCAAAAAAAAAAAAACAAAACACTGAGAAAACATTCATGGCAAGTTTAAGACTTTCTCTGAAACACAGTGGGACTCATGATGATGAATAGATCTGATCTAATATCAAGCTGATTGAGGGTGACACCATAGATGTTAGTTTGAACATAAGGATTATAAAAAGAGAAATAAAACTATCTTTATTCACAGATGATATAATTGTCAATACAGAATAAAAAAACCTAGAAGACTGTAGAAAGCATTATAACCAATGAAAGAACAGATCAATACACAAGAATCAGAAACACAAAAACAGAAAATGGACTTTTAAAAAATATCCACTTGCCATAGCAACAAAAATATAAGGTATTTAGGAAAAAAAGCATGAAAATTATTGAAAAAAAATAAAAGCCCTAAATAAATCAAGAGATAAACCATGTTCATGTATATAAAGAGTTAGTTTTGTAAAGATACACATTTTTCTTAATTGGATACTTCAGTGCAATTCCAATGAAATTTTTCAACAGGTTTTCTGATGACATGACACATTGATGTTAGACTTATATGGATATATAAAAATAAAAAAGATTTAAGATAATTTTGAAGAATCAAAACAGATGGTAACACTCAAAAAACTATAATAAGTTTTTTAAAATGTGATAATTGTGCTAGAATGGACAAATAGATCGATAAAACAGAATTTAAAGCTCATAACAGGAGCTTTAAAATACATGTGAATACTTGATATACTACATTACTGATCACAAGGAAGAATAGATTATTCTTCAATGCCAGGTCAATTAGTTATTCAAACTGGAAAAAAAATGGTTTGTTACCTCAGAACACTGAAACTCCAAATGTGAAAGCCAAATTATTTTTTTCATTGTGGTAACATTGGCCTACAGCACTGCATGTGATTCAAAGGCATAGGGTCACACCTCCTCGGATGAACATCACCCCACTACACACACCATCCGCAGTAGCCCATTGTGTGAAAGGCAAATTGTACATCCTCTAAAATAAATTTTAACAATATATTTCATCTCAAGATAAAGTAGAATTTCTGAAACTAAGCATATCTAAAAAAAGATACAGTGTTAAAGGAGAGAGAGAGACCAAAAAGGAAAAGGTTGAAACACTTGACTGCATTAAAATACTAAACTTCTGTACTTCAAAAGATGCCAGAAACAAAGTGAAAAACATAATAATATATAAAACATAATAATAATAATATATAAAACAGAATAATACTGGAATTATATATTTGTAATAACTATTTCTGACAAAACATTAATATCCAGAATATATAAAGAATACCAATGTCTATGAAAAAGAAAAAGAGGCCAAAGCTATATATAGAGAATTTGGAAGAAAAGAGCCTATGCAAAGAGCAAATAAACATATCAGATGCTCTATTTCATTAATCATCAGGAAAACACACATCAAAACCATAGTAACATAATTTTCACCCATCATATTCACGAGAACAAAAAAATCTGGCACTACCAAAAGATAACAAGGATGTGGAGAAACACGGACATCTCACTCATGCTACTAGAATTAAAAACTGAAGCAACCACTTTGGAGATGTTGAAACAATATCTTGCCAAGTTAAAAGTATTCATATGCTATAACCCAGCATTTAACTTCTTTATATCCCAAAGAATCTTTTACAGGAGTGTACAATGCAGACAGATTTAAAAAAAAAAAAGTCTCCATTATAATAGTAAAAGGTTGGAATGACACAGATGTGCAATAACAGGAGAATAAAAGTATAATTTATGATATATGTACATAGGATACTAATACAGACATGAAAATAATAAACATCAAAATCAGCATTGTCTATGTTACTTTCGTTCTCCAAGAACAAAGATGGGATTAGATGACCAGAAACCAAATTTAGGGGAGACGGTTGTGAAGGGTAAAGTGGAAGGAGCAGGAGTAGCCAGGAAAACCCTCCCCAACACAATGCAGAACTGACACCTATGAAAGGAGCAGGTTTAGGTGGGAAGAGCTTCAGCCTAGAGCACTTTTCTCAGAAAGTTTTGATCTGGCCAATTAGCAGCTCCTGCACCAGAATCATCCGCTGGGCCCAAACTTGCATCCCACCATACTCGGTAATTGTTGGGAGCAGCCTGTAAGAAGCAAATACAGTGGGAAATTTAGAGCACTATCTAGGACCACGATCAACTGTGCTTCCCTATCAAGGCCTCTGAGTGGCCCAGTTTTCATGGCTGCCACATCAGCCAACTCTGGGGTAGGTTACTAGGGGGGAGCATGTGCTCTAAGAGGGACATAAAAGAGCTCCAGATGTCTTTGAAATATTTCACTTCCGAAACTGGGAATTGGGGACATAGATGATCACTCTGTTATTCTCTTTATTTTGTGACTGAGGGAAGAAAAATGGGAGACTGAGAAGTTGACATACTGAAATTAGACAAGAATTTCCTGGAATATCACCGTAATGTGGAGCGCAGCAATAGGGTTAAGGGATGAGATATATTTAGGTTTCTTGACTGATTCAATGTAGGGGGAAATTTGACACAGAAAAAGGGAAAGTTACAAAAACAAAGTCCTTGAGGGTTGCGAAAGGATGATTCTCAGTACAGGAAAGAAAGAAGTGGCCCTAGATAAGAACAGGGTAAATTTAACACCCTTGAAAAGGAACAGCTAGATTTATGGTAAAGATGAAGGTAAAAAAAATATATAGACTTCTGGTGGGAAGACAAGGAAGTTCTCTAATGACTGCTTTTATTTTCTTGGTAAAATGAGAAGCAAACTGATCAGCTGAGAGTGAGGAAGAGGAAAGTGGTTTTGGAGGTTTGAGGAGAGTGAAATTGCCAAGGAGTCCCAAGGGCTCACTTGAGGTTTGTGGTCAGAGATGCAAAATGATACCAGTCAGTGTGGCTGTGTGCTTTCTACCAGCGTTATGCAGCTGCTCAAATGTAGGAAGAGTTGGCCTAGTGCATAGAGAACTGGATTTAGCCTAAGTGGGTGTTGTCAGGCAAGTACCATGAAGAGAAATCAAATTGGGGGATTTGAGGGTACAAGGAAAGGGAATATTATAGTGATGAACTATGGGAAGTTAGGATAAAGTATCATTTAACTGTTTGCTTTCTCCTATTTTTATCATAAGCTGGAAGTTAGAACTAATAGCTTGATTTGTTTGTTGAGCATTTTTGGCAAGAATTCTTTGTGGGTGATGCCATTAATTTCATATAAATCACATTAGGAGGCACATAATGTCTGATTATTCACCAAGATTGATTTCCAAGAGAATGATAAACAACTGGGGTAATACATCACCATAGTCCCTTGTGATTTTCCCTCCCTTGTTTTGACCCCTCTCCCTCCCCATCGCCGGCTGTATGCCTTAGATCTACAGTTTGCCTGCAAGTTTTGTCTTTTTTATTTACCCTTTGTTCAGTATCCCCATATTCCTCCCATGGGTGAAACCATCTGATATTTTTTTTCCTTCCGACTTATTGCACTGAGCATAATCGTTTCTGATTCCATCCATGTTGTTGCAAATATTGCGAATTTATCTTTTTTGATTGCTGAGTAGTATTCCATTATGTATATATACCACATCTTCTTCATCCACTCAACTGTTTTGAGGCTCTTAGGTTATTTCCATATCTTTTTTAACATGTATTTTTTTATTTACATATTTTACATTATTGTGTATTCCCCGCAAAATTCCCACCATCAATTCACCCATGAACCTTCACCATAGTCCCTTGTGCTCTTCTATCCCCCATTTTGATCCTTTTTCCTCCCCCTCCCTTGAAGAATGTCATTTATGGTTGCTTGCTAGTTTTGTTTTTTTTTGTTTTTTTATTATTATTGTTGTTGTTATTTTTTCCTCCTGATCCCTTATTTGGTTTCCCTATATTCCTCCTATAAGTGAAACCATATGATATCTTTCTTTTTCCTTCTGGCTTATTTCACTGAGCATAATACCTTCCAGCTCTATCCATGTTGCTGTGAATGGCATGAGTTTGTCTTTTTTGATTGCTGAATAGCATTCCATTGTGTATATATACCACATCATCTTTATCCAGTAATCCATTTTTGGGCATTTGTGTTGTTTCCATATCTTAGCTATTGTAAATAGTGCTTCAATAAACATTGGAAAGCAGGTATATTTTTGAATTAATGGAATGGCTGGGTCATATGTTAAAGCCATTTTTAGTTATTTGAGGAACCTCCACATAGCTTTCTATAGTGGTTGGAGTAGTTTGCATTCCCCCCAGCAGTGTAAAAGGATTCCTCTTCCTCCACATCCTTGCCAGCGTTTATTGTTGCCAGATTTTTTTTTTTTAATGTAAGTCATTCTCACCAGTGTTAGATACCCATTCATATTTATGGAAGAGGGCAGGTAATGGCATATCTGCAAGTGCAAAGATCTGATTCTCTTAATAAGATGACTGGCTGCAAGCACACTTTCATGGAAGTGCTTGGAGATGAAACAGACTTTTACACTTGACCATACCAAATCCCACCCCCAAATCACCTTTCTCATCAGGTCAAAATGATAAGAATTTTATCCTGTGTTCCTACACCAATCCTACCTCAAGAGAGCAATTAATTTCTTTAAAGTACAATCCTGAGTTTATTCTGATGATAAAGCCAGGGACTTTATTTATTATTAATGGAGAGAAGCAGGAAGAAAGATGGTGGAGACAACACTAGCACATTTTCCTAAAATGTTCTTTTACCTAATCATTGTGATGGATCCCTCCTCAAGACTTTGGTTCTCTGTATGCTGTCTCTAAGTCCTTGAGTGAGTAACTGTTCTTCCCCACAAGGAATAATTCTCTACTTCTGACTCTGGAACAATTATAAGATGAGTATCCTGCAGTCTAGTTCATGCCTCTATATAATCCCATTTATTTTCAATCTGTCAGAATTTCTCCACCAAATTGCCTAGTTTGTTGATGTTCCAGCCTACATCACTTTCTTCTCTGCCTATAATGGCTCTATGCCTTTTAAAATGTTTTAACTAACATCTTTGTGCAATTTCATGAGAAACATGAATAAAAGGATGTGTACTCCTCTACCTTGTACCAGAGCCAGAAGAATCTCTCAGGAAACAGTAACACTTGTTAGGAAGAAAAGAAAACATTTATTTGAAGTAGAAAAAATGTCAAAATTTCACTTCAGTTTCTTTTCCTTTTTTAAAATTCAAGTAAAACTGCACTTAATGTATTGAATTTTATTGTAATACTTTTAAACATTCAAAAGGAAACTTCCTATATGTACACTGGAGAATGTAGTCACTGTGATTCAAAGTTATTCCCATATAACATGCCATTGTTATCATCCATGCCATCTCCAAAATAATGGATCAAAAGGCATGAGAGATGATTAAATACATTAGGATAATTCCACCATTCATCCACAAAACCCCATTGTTACATAGTACATGATATTTGTGTCACATAAATTCAAACATCTAGTTTGTCCCAGAATTTATAAAGATTATATAAGTCCTTTGCTTTAATATGGTCTTTGTTGCAATGCCCAAAAGACAATGGCAAAATTGATTTTCATAACAAATTCTGCTATTTAAAAATACAGTGTATTTTATTCTTAGTGGTAACCACACAATGATAAACTCGAAGTTTATTAATGTATGTCAAATTCCCTTTGTGATCACCAAATTGAAAAATGTTTCTAAATGCCTCCCCTGATGATAACTGACAGTGACTCTGGTATTCTAAATCTTTCACTCAAATATGTCAGAAATCTAAAGAATTACACATTAGAATAACTTTCTTGAAAATGCAAAATTTCTTATAGATTTAATTCATTCTAGTGATTCAACTGCTCCTTGTTTCCCCAAGTTAATTGTAAAATAGAATAAACATGAACTGGATGACATTACAACAAAAGCAATACAAGAGCCTATGATGTTATACATGAATAGTTACTGCAGACATAGTGTCTCCAGAAAAAGCACAGGTTACAATGAACATAGGCATGGGGCTGCCCTTGAAAGAGAATATAAAGCTCTCCAAGTGATGATTTAAAGTGTTTCTTTAAGGCATTTATCTAAATTATACTTACCTTAAAACCAATGAAAGAACAATGTTCATTAACAAAGTGGGTGACTGTCTACACTTCTTAATTTGAAGGCTGCCTCGAGCTCTTTTATAATGGAGTGCCATGGTGCTTGGAATCCACAAAGTCTGAGCCATTTTTGAGCCTTTCAGAAAGATTGTAGTAAATACTAAAAAGTTGCTTAGGAATCAAGATAGATCTTAGACTTGGAGAAATTTTTAGATTCATGTACGCCTGATTTTTACCCCCCCAATTATTAACTGTAAGTCTCCAGCAATAAACACTCTCTTCTATTTAAGGATCCTATAAATCAAAAACCCTCAAACTTTCTTTAGAAAAAGAAAGAACTGATTAAATTTGGTGACATATAATAAGAAACTAAGAAAAAAAATATCCAGGGTAAAGGATGGGTAGAATCCAAGGTAATTTGAGAAGTGCTCACTTTCTAATCTCCCTTTCTCTCAACCCTTCTTAAACAAAACATTATCATTTTCCTTTATATTTTTTGTTTCCTCTACTTACCCACCTTAAACATGACCAAAAAAAATGTTAGTTACTTCATTAAGCCTTTAAATCCTTAATAGGTGACATTTTGGTGGATTCTTTTGGTTCTACATTCAAAGAAAAAACCTGATTGTGGTCATTTATATTTTCAGGCCAGACCATTCTCTTGAGTCCTGGATCACTAGCAGATCTGAGTGGACAAATCCTGAGCCAGCTGTTCACTTTGGCTGAATACATATAAACAAGGGCTGTTGATCAGAGAGGCAATTGGTCCATCCAAAGAGGCCAGGCAGGAACCAGGGGGGCAACAGGACCTGAAGGCCTTCAGTATACTTTTTTTCAGGTCATTTTCTTACAAAATATGGATAAGAAATGAATTTCATAAATTGTTTTTGAGATTGAGGTACTTTGTTGATTTTTTTACTTAAATAATTTAGAATGGCATATTACCCATCAATGTTTTTCAACAAATGCCACAAACAATACATTTAATATGGTTGACATCATTAATGGTGATTGTCTTCATATGTGATCATCACTGCATTATTAGCATACGTAAGTGTTGGCTATAGAGTTCATATATATTGCCTGAATTCTTGAAACACTTTCTATACCAACTTGTTTAACATCTCATATTTGTAAAACATTTTCCAGTATATAAAGTACTCTTGAATTGACAGCATCATTTCATGCGGCAGTCTCTGAGGGTCATTTACTGCTTTTGGTTCCCTTCTAAGGTTTGGTGATCATAGTTTTACTGCACCTCTGTTGTCCTGAAGTCAGAGCCCTGCTTACCTGGGCCACAGTTATGCAGGTGCTGCCTCTTTAAATCAAAAGACTACCAAACACATGATTCACAATGCAATTTTTATTTTTAAAATAATTAAAATAACTCCCTAGTGTTCCCAATAGTTTACTGGAGGAAAACACTCAGGGTGGGAATGTTCTGGGAAGTCAGGAAGCTGAGGAAACAGTGGCCAAATCCTAAAGTAAAGACAGAAGATATCAATATAATTCAGAAACTGTTTTGTGATTTCCAGTTATCGAAACATTACCCGTCCTTATTTCAGGCATCTCTGTGTCTTCCACTATGGATCCAAATCTTGGCTACGTATTACCATATTTGTATCACTTACAAGGTGAAAAAAGTAGCTGGTAGTCTTCTTACTAATCTTAAAGAGGTAGGTGCTCTGGAAAGGTGATTGCTTTAAATACCCACCCACATATTATTATTATCGTCTTCTGTAGGTTCTTGTTATTTGGAAAAGAAACATCACATATAATTGTACCACTTCTAACCTGAATTCACCGTTAGGTATGAATTTTAAGAAAATGGTCTAAAAGCAATCTAATAGTGTCTTGTGTTGGATGTGCTTCTTATCAGCTTCTCGGTTTCCAAACTCATCAAATATTGAAGTTCTTGGAGCAAAAAACAACCCTCCAAAACCTGAAACATTTATTTGGAACTACTCTCAGAATATAAAGAGGATGGGAAAGAAAAACAAGTCAATACAACCACATTGTTCTATTTCTCACAGAATGTGTGCTCTGAAAGAGAAATACTGAACAGCGGTCACATGGGGACCTGCCAGGCCATAACTTCTGTTCTCCCATCCCTCAGACTACCCCATCCCTGTGCAAATGGTAGCAAGAGTTACATGAACCCCACTGTGCAACCTCTGTAGAATTATAATAAAGAGGCAGAACTAGTACAGCCTCTGCCTCTAAATAATTTTGCACTTGGGCCTGACATTTAACCTCTTGATCTGCTTATCCTGAAATGAGATCATATAGTAATAGCTGATCAACTTACTTCAATAGCCTGTTTAAGGCATAAAGTGGGCTCATAATTAGGAAACTGTTCTAAAAAGCTGAGAACCACTATGCATAATCAGTAATGAAATGAAGGTAGAATATTTTTGCTCAAGAACCAATGAGGAATAGGTTTATGTTCTTAGCAACTAAAAAGAAGCCTCAATCTAAGTAGAAATCTTTTTTTGGGTATCAACAGCTAGGGAAAGAATGTTCCTCCTGTGATGTAGTTTCTCACCACCACCCCACCAGACCCCTTAGACTTCTGCCCACACCAACCTCCACACACTTAAGGATTTTACTGACATTTCCTTCAATGCCACTGCCAAAGTCAATGTCATATGTTTTAGAATTTTGTTACAGTAACACCCACCTTTAGGTACCATATAGCTTCTGATTATCCATAGTGGCATTAATAAACTACATTGAAATAGTGGCTTTAGAAAGAAATATCAACTTTGTTAACTTTTATTTTATTTTTGTTTATTCGTATTTTGTGTGTGTGTGTAGAACTGTGGTATAGGCCAGAGGTGTAGGACAGGGGTTGAGAGGATTCACTAGAGACAGAATGGGGAGCAGAACAGGCAGATCTACTGAAATACACTCCTGAGGGGAACATCAGGTAAGACAGGAGAGGTCTGCTGCTCCATGTGGGCTAGCTCCCTGGTAGGGGGTTTAACTCAGGCTGTAACAGTGATAGCACTGAGACTTAACTCCTAGGCCACTAGGAAGGCCCCAGAATATTCATTTTGCTCACAATTTTCAATTATGGCAGGGCTTAGAAGAGAAGGTTCATGTTTATTCCACAGTATCATTTGGGGCTGCTTGATTGGAACCCAGAGTGCCCACTTTCAAGGGGACATGTTAATGCTGGCCATCAGCTAAGGACTCATCTGGAATTGTGGGCATGGTCATGTGAGACTTCCTGCCATCTTCTTATGCTTGCTCATGGCGGGCTGGTTCAATACTAACAGTGGGCATCCAAGAGATAGGAAGAAGAAATTGCTAGATACTTAAAGCTTCAGCTGGAAACTACTTAGTTCCCTATCCACCATGTTCTTTCTCTTGTCATATTGCATTGGTATAACTACCCAGAAAAGTGCTATATAATGATGATTGTGAAGATTCTTAGTTTATCTGTGACTTTAATGAGAGTGCTTAAATTTCCATTTAAGCGTAATGATGGAGTTAGTACTGACAAATGTATATTTCATGATACCCATTTATTTCTGTTTTACTAAGATGCTTTATCAAGAATAAATGTTGAATTTTTATTAAATGCCTTCTCAGCATCAGTGGAGGTATCATATAATTTTCTCTTTCAATTGGTTAATATGTTGAATTAAATTCTTTTCAACTACTAAGCCCTCCTTGCATTTCTGAAATAACAGATTAGTAATGGTGATTTAATTTGAATATTTATTAACTATATGTTATTTTGTCTGTCTTTCCCACACAAACTGTAATCAGAAGACAGTATTTATTCTTATTTGTCCCAAGTCAAGCACAATGACTTATGGTCAATAGGTACTTAGAAATAGGGCCTCCCTGGTGGCACAGCAGTTAAGCGCTGAGCTGTGGAGCTGTCGGCAGCGGAGATGCGAATTCGACATCCAGCCAGGGAGATTCCCACATGGCGCAGCAGACCTTTCGTGCCTCACCCGCTGCTCCTCTCAGCAGTGTATTTCCTTCAATCTGCCTGTGCTGCTCCCCACTCTGTCTCTGGTGAACCCTCTCGCCGCCCCATGCCTCTGGCCTATACCCCAGCTTGTATGCAAAAATAAATAAATCTTTAAAAAAAAATAGGTACTTAGAAATATTTGTTGAATGAATTAGATAAATTACAGAATTTGAATCACTATTTATTAATGTCTTCTCAATTCCATATAGCGGAAAAAAATTGCAGCTGTAATTAACATAGTCTTGATCTATCACTCCCTTCTGTTTTGTACATTGTTTGGTAAAGGTTAATGCATCTGCAACTACAATGCTGCAAATGGGCACCTAGTAATTTCCTATAGAATTTATCCATAGGGAGTTAAGTCATGATATTTGCACCTTCCTGGCACATACACACAGACAGACAGACAGACACACACACACACACACACACACACACACACACACACACACACACCCTACCTAAACTGACCAGGTATTATAATAGCACCCTTTTCACATAGTTAATAGAACCATTTGTAGCGGTGGTCAGTAGTTCCTAATTATTACTGCTGAAAAAAATGTGCTTTGATATTTACAATCCTGCTACCTTTTCTGTTACTAACAGTTCTGACTATTCTTCATGCTTCAGCAGCCCAGCAGTAAGAAGCTTCAGTAATTTTTTTTTAATTTTTATTGTTATTTATGTCTTTTACATTTTGTATTCCCCGTGGGTAGCCCACCACCAATTCACCCGTGATCCATCTCCATGGTCCCTTGTGTTCTTTTCTATTCCATTTTGTGCCCTTATCCCCCCACCCCCCGCCTCCACCGCTGTCTCTCTCCTATTTGGTTTCCCTATAGTCCTGTTATAAGTGAAACCATTCGATATTTTTCTTTTTCTTTCTGGCTTATTTCACTGAGTATGATTCCCTCTAATTCCATCCATGTCGCTGCAAATTGCATGTGTTTATCTTCTTTGAATGCTGAATAGTATTCCATTGTGTATATGTACCACATCTTCTTGATCCAAT
>PVIJ01014435.1:0-40782 GCA_004024925.1 Scalopus aquaticus | reverse complement strand
CTTGCGTGGGTGCTCCCTTCTCCTGGGGAGTCCTTGTGTGGGTGCTCCCTTCTCCTGTGCAGTCCTTGTGTGGGTGCTCCCTTTTCCTTGGGAGTCCTTGTGTGGGTGCCTCCTTCTCCTGGGGAGTCCTTGTGTGGGTGCTCCCTTCCCCTGGGGAGTCCTTGCGAGGGTGCTCCCTTCCCCTGGGGAGTCCTTGCGAGGGTGCTCCCTTCCCCTGGGGAGTCCTTGCGAGGGTGCTCCCTTCTCCTGGGGAGTCCTTGCGTGGGTGTCTCCTTCTCCTGGGGAGTCCTTGCGTGGGTGTTCCCTTCTGGGGTGCAGAGTGTAGGGCAAGTTCAGCACCCTCCCCAGCGGGACTCGAGTGCCATCAGGCCGGCGGCAAGGGAGAGGGGCTCACCAGGACATGCCCCCGCTTCCCGCACCAGCCCCGGTTTGCTCCACACCTCCAGCCCAACAAGGTGACGCCAGGTGGTGTGCGCAGCTCATCTGGAAGGATGTGAGCTGTCAGTGAATAAGAGAGGGTGTTAGAATGGAGTAAGAAGGCGCCTGCCCCTTTGCATACCCAGTCCCCCTGATGCCCAGCTGGGGCTGAGCCCGATAGAGGCGCCTGACATTTATGTCCCACCAAATGGGTGCTGGAAAGGTGAGCTTAGTAGCTTTTTTGCTTTTTAAAGGAGATGAAATGTTTTGATTTTTTTTTTTTATTTAAAAAGTGTTAATCTACATTGATTTCTAGATTTGTTATGGATTCCTTCGGTGAGAAATCCAGTTCATCACTGATGGTTCAATTACCTGACAGCGATTGATAAAGCGCCCCAGCACCAAGTGCCAGAAAAGGTTAATATTTATTGATTTTTGTGGTGCCACAACCCATGAGGTTTTGCCAGCAGAGATGTATGGCCACCAGCCCTGGAATCTGTAAAACTGCAGAGAGCGCACCAGGCTTTATTGTGCCCGTGCCGGTGTGCAAGATTCACAAAATGACGGATAGTTAACAAAAAGCTCTCAGTGTGTAACTGCTCTGGACCTGTGACTTGAATTTAATATTTTAACCTGAAACCTAAGAGCACTTAAAAACTAAAAATTAATCCTTGCTTTGCAAACAGCTGTCATACCTAGCCTTTCCCCACTTAACTCGGTGCTATTGATCTGGGGGGCTGCCCCAGCCATGGCCCAAATAATGAGCAATAAGGGCTGGCTGCTTTCTCAGAAAAGTATATAATTAGCGGGGGCAGGGAGGAGCGCCTAGGTTTGGTTCTAAAGGAGTTTCGGGGACACCGCAGCGTGCCTGCTCAGGTGTAGCCCTGGGAGTGAGCCCCGCTCTGCCAGCCTCGCGCGAGTGGCATCTAGGGGTGCAGCTCACACCTGGTCTTCCCGTTTCCCAGTGGCAGCAGCGCAGCCCTGTTTCGCCTGCACCCTGGCCTCCTTCTGTCCGTCCACTGGGGCAGCATCAAGCGAGGACAGCCGAGACCAGACAGCTGGCGGTCACTTTGCCAGCCCAGGGCAGGGACATGGTTCCCCAGCCGCTCGGGCCCCGGGCTTTTACGTGTGAGCCAAACTAAAACGCCCTGCCTATCTTTGATTTAAGTGGAAGCAAGAACTTCAAAGGTTTTCATAGAAACCCTACAAAATAAGTCCGCCTTGACAACACGAATAGGTCGTGGTGTGTCCGGAAACGTTTCGGGGTCTCCCGCCGGCCATTGCGGGGTTGTGTGTTTTTCCTTGCCCCAAACCAGCGCGCCCGTGGTAGCGCGGCCTTGGAGGAAGGTGTGACTGCCCTCGCAGGGGTGCCCAGGCTCGGGGGGCACTCCGGCCACAGCGCTGGGATTCTGCTCCCTTCGGTTCCAAAGCTGAAAAAATTGAAGACAGAAAAGATTGCTGTGTTGTGTCCTAACAGCTGTTGACGTCACGAAAAGACTTCATTCTCCCTTCCCTTCATTAGTCTCATTTGTAGTCGTTCTCAGATTTTCTTCATAAATGCCAACGTCAAATGAATCTCATTCTTTACGTAGTTTTAATTTTGTGGTGTTTTGATGACCCTGCCTGATATTCTTACCCCCGCCCCCTTCAGCCAGGCCAGTCTCTGTAATAACACAGTAATTGAAACAGTCTTTCTCACAGAGTGCGCCTCGCTGCAGCCGCCCCGTGTGCGGCCTGCTGTGTGCGGTCCCGCCGCCCCGCGGCCTCCCGGCCCTCCCTGCTGGCCGCCTCAGACCCTCGGCGATAGCCTGGCTCCCCCGCCCACTCCATTTCATCTCTGGATTAAATGCCGCGCCACAGGCCGCTCCCGGCCCGGCGCGGAGGTGGCTCCGCGGGCCTGTGAATTAACTGACCGCGATGAAGCTGCTCTGTCGGCAACACGGAAACAGAGGCCCACGCTGTGGACAGACTCACTGGGGAGAGGAGCAAGAACCGTTTATTCCAGATCAGTTTTTGTGTTTTGTGAATCAGTGTGAAATACGGAATTTTCTAATTTCACAAAGCCAGAAATACTCTAGTACCAGGGAGATGGTGTCATTCCCTGCCCACACCCTGGGAAAAATAAATTCTTTAAATCACGTTTTTTTCCAAGGATGTTTTATTTGATTTTAGTAATCAAGTTCACCCTTTTAAATAATGTTCTTTATTTTTTGAACTTTCAGAAAATGTGAACCATCAGAGAGAAAAGATTTCGTTCCATTTTAAACGGTTTCATTTTCTTATTTACTTTGTGTTTATAGTCTAAGTAGTGTATTCTAACAGTTACATTTTTTAAAAATGCGTATTTTGTAACAATTTATGTGCTTCTCATTTTGCTTTTTGAGTTGAAACCAAAAATTGAGCATGATTTTGGTGATCTGGTTTGCATGCAGATGCATTAAAAATTAAAACAGAAAACTACTTTAGCAAAAATGGGACAGATAAAAGTCAGATTTTTTTAAAAGCAAAATTAAGAGTAATGACAAAATATCCTGGGTGATAGAGACTCAAATAATGTGAGTTTTTAAACTTCATCTTTGAACAACTAATCTCTGCTGCTGTATTTGAGAGACTTGAGTACACTGAAAATTCTCTGTAGGTGATTTTTACCACATGAAGTGATGTTTGTTTTGTTAATGCTATTAGAGTTCTCAAATAAGCGGGTTTTTTTTTTTTTTAATTGAGAAGATCTTTTTGGTTTAGCACTGGAGCAGGGTTAGCAGTGTGATGGTTTATTCTGCAAACTGAGAGACAAAGGGGGCGGTCCCTGACGGGAAGCCTTGCCTCCGCCGTCCCGTCCGCCACCTTCACTTGTGTAATTTTGGAGAAGGGGAAAGCGATTTTGTGGCTCTTTCAGTTCCATATATTTTGCCTTTTTTTTTTTTTTCCTGGTGAATTGTGTTACCTAATTTTAGCTGAAATTATTACTGGTTTCATGTGAGCTGCGAGAATTAAAAATATTGTTCAGCAGGCCCAAGTTTTCCATGCCAGCTTCAGCTGAGCTGTTCGCTAATTGCAGCTCGTTTGGGAATTTCAAAGTATCGTTTCTGGTATCGCCGGACTTGGCAAAGGACATAAAGTACTTCAGTGGGGTGTGATGTGAAATGGCACCACTTAAATTAAAAAATAAATCTGAGAAATGTTCTAGCAGGGGGAGTAGCGGCAGCTCGGGCCAGGCTGCGGCGGGGGTGCACGTGAGGTCCTCAGGCCGCGGAGAGCCCGCCCCCCTCGCGCTCGGAGGAGGCCCCACCGCCGCCCAGGCCTGGCCCCGGGAGCGGGACTGGGCTTCTGCGCCTTGGTTCTGGCCTCCTCTCATGCTTCCCTCCCGCCCTTCTTTCTGGCCCTTCCAGCCCCTCACCTTTTTACTGTCCCTTTTGTACAAGCGCCGAGAAAAATGCTGTCAGCCACAACCGCAAAACCGAGGGGGGCGAGAGCGGACTCCAGCGAAGCCGCAGACCCCTGCGCCGGGCCCAGGACAGGGCAGCGTATCTTCTCCGCCGCCCGGAGGGCGAGTCTTTCCGTGATCCCGAGTCGGCGGGTCTCAGCGCTGGGGCTGCGCCTGGCCTGACTGCCCCATCTCTGCCGACTCGTGGCCCGGCGCTGCCAGGCTGGGCCTCGCCCGCAGCCCCGGGGTGGTTGGGGCAGGCCTTCCCGGTGCCACTGTCCGCCGCCGTTCTCGCGCTCTCCCGCTCCCGCGGGGCGCCCCCAGACCTCTCTTCTCAGGCTTCGGGGCTATCAGAGTCGTTAGTCTCCTTCCGCATTCCCACGCGTCGACCTCGAGTTCCCGACAATACCAAATTTGTCACTTTAAATTGGCACTCTGAAATTTTATACGAGTAGTTTGGAAAATTATATTTCTCCAGAAATCTAACACACTCTCATCGTGGCCTTGTATTTTCAGTCTTCAGGAAAGGTCCAGCTCACCTCCTAAGAGAGAGGGGAGACGAAATGATGTAGAGAATGTTTTTTTTTTTTTAGGGAGGTTTTAAATAAACATTTAAGTATTTGAGTATCTTCAACGGTGTAAAAAGGCCATAAGAAAATGCAGGTAAATTTAATCAGAAACTAGGGGAAACAACAGAACATCTGACCTTGAAATAAGATCTCATGTCAGAGTTAACGTAGTCAAAATTAAAGTCAAATACAGCAAAACTGCAGTTTTTGACTTCCAAGGTGTTTACGTTTTCATTTCTTCACGCAGATTCGAGGGGGCGGACCAACATCTAGGGGGACAGGCAGCAGGGGCTGCGGCAGCCTCTCTGCAGACCAGAGGCTCAGCCACACCAACAGGCAGCCACTGCATTCCCCTCAGAGCAGATGAAAAGGTAGAAGGCTCTAGAACTGGAGTTAGGTGACTAATAAAACAAGAAGCTTTGAAATAGCACGTCAGAAGCCATGTGCTATTTTCAGCAGACACGCTTCTCTCAGCAAGTGCACACTTGAGACCAGGCGCTCCCAATGCGCCCCGGGGAACCTGCAGGGACAGGCAGACTGACTCGCACAGGGCTGAAGGGGCGAGCCGGACACTTGTCCAGCCGCTGCCCACGCCAGCCACGGAGCCCCTGGGCGTCCGTCTCCTGGGGTGAAGGTGAAGGTGGCGCTTTGGAAGGGCGGCTCTCCCCGGGGCGCACTGCTGCTGGTGCTCGCTCCAGGGCAGCCCTGCCCCTGCCCGCCTCTGTTGGGGTCAGGAGGAAGAGCCACTTCAGACTGCGGCTGCTGGCCTCAGGGTGCGCATGCCCTCTGGGGAGGCCTTTGCTTCCGGATCCTCAGGTTAGGAAGGCTGGTGGGGGGCCAGTCAAGAATAAATCTGCCCTCAAGTGACCTTTTTGTTTTCCTCTTTGGCAAGAAACTGTGAAAGTGTCTGAGTAAGCAGCCACCACCACCTTGGTGCTCCCTGCCGCTGCAAAGGTCACACAGACGCGGGAGCCCCAGTAGCTGAGTCCTTGGCCTCTCTCTGAATGAGCGAGAGGAGCACGGAGCCCAGTTGGGGCGGGACGTTAAACCCGCCTGATGGAATCCTCCAGAAGTCAATTTAGAGAATAAAAATCAAGCTCACGTTACAACAAAAAACTGAGATTTTTAACCCCCGCTGGTTCTGGTCAAGCTGATGGCCCCAACTAACCGCAGCTGGCTTCCCCAGACAGGGCAGTGTTTGAGGCTGCCTGGCGCGGATAACGGGCTGAGGGCCCTGAGGTGCCGCTAGCAGCGGCAGCCCGGGAGAGAGCCCGAGGGGCTCTCCTGGGCACCTCAGCGGCCCGAGTGCACCCCCACGCTGAGCCAGACAGCGCCTGCCCCAGCCCGCGGGCTGCCATGTGAGGCCTCTGCCAGAGGCGGCCAGAAACCCGCCAGGCGCCTCCGCCTGAGGCTCAGCCTGGTCACGGGCTGAGAGGCTGCAGTCCAGAAGGTTCCAGAACCAAGGCAGCCCCAGGCCCTCCGCTGAGCCTCTGGGAGCAGTGGGCGGGACTTTCGGAGGATGGCACAGGCCCCTGCTGAGGGCGCCCTTGCCGAGGTGTGGAGCTGTGCCTGGCGGGGCTGCGGGGCAGAAGGCGCCCTGCATAAGGGCTCGAGAACCAGCAGGAGTCCGATGCAGATCGCTGCAGACCGGCGCCTGGTCTCCTGCCGCCTCTCTGGGTGCGCGGGGCAAGCTTCTCTCCGGCGCAGCTCCAGCCCTTCTCCTCGCGCAAGGGGACGCTCGGAACCCGCTCGGCGTGCTCACCCGGCTCTCCAGGGTTTTCATACTTTTAACCAACAGATGGGGTTTTTAATGAGCCTTCTAGAAACTCTCGAAACTTCCCTAATGAAGTTGTTTCCACTTGTCCCTCCTTCCTTTCCTGGGGGTTAATTGATAGTACCTGAAATTGACCAACACGAATGGAATTGGATCAATTTCCCCGCATCTTTTCTCCTTTTTCTCCTTCTGGGGCAGGCCCTCGTTCAGAGGAAGGGGCTGATAATCATAGTTTCTTGAGGAGTCAGAGCGATTGTAGCAGCTGGGGCTCCCAAGCCCCTCGGTCATTGTGCTTTATATGTACAACCTAGACTTTTTTATGTACAATGTAGACATTTTAAAGACTTAAGTGGGGAACTTCTGGGCTTCAAGTGTCTTGTAAACAATGGCAATCCCCACAAGGCCAGCGGGCGTGCCCTTGGTCTGGGTCCAAGGTCCTTCCCTCATTTTCCCTTCTGTTTTGGGTTCTGTGGTCTTTAGTGGTTAGACGCTGCCACCCCACTGAGCTGCCCAGTGCAGGGACCTCGCCGGGCACTGGCAAAGCACAGCTCTCAGTTCCCGTGGCACTTGTCTGTATGCTTGGTCCTGGGACTCGGCGCTGGGGTTTCTGCCGCGGACAGCATCTGTTTCCCTGTAACAGCTTAAGAAAAAAAACCTCAAAACTTGGAATTTTATTTGAATTTATAGTTTTCTTTTTTATTTACTCTACTATGGAGTTATTTGCATATTTCATTTTCAGTAGTCACTGCTTTTACTTACTACGTACGTCTTAATCTCATCATTAACTTTGACTCATTTTCATAGTGGTTTTTTTTTTTAGATTTATTTATTTATACATACAAGCTGGGGTACAGGCCAGAGGTGTGGGGGGCGGGGTGAGAGGGTTCACCAGAGACAGAGTGGGGAGCAGAACAGGCGGATCAGAAATACACTGCTGAGGGGAGCAGCGGGCGAGGCAGGAGAGGTCTGCCGCACCATGTGGAATTCTCCCTGACTGGGCGTCGAACTCGCATCGCGCGCTGCTGACAGCTCCACAGCGCAGCGCCCAACCGCTGCACCACCAGGGAGGCCCCATAGTGTTTTCTGTAGTTATTAATTTTCAGACGTGGTCTCACTTTCTAGATGAAAATAATTGCTCTGAGGACAGCTTTTGGGTTTGTGATAGAGGCGCCAAGGGCCATAGGAGAATGGGCAACCGCAGGGCGCGTGGACATTCTCGGAATGGGCTCGTCGTGTTTAATGGACCCCACACAAACCATCAATTCAGAACTTAAAAGCTGTACGCCTACTAGTGACCCCTCCTGCAGGTGTGGGAAGTATTGCTCGAGTAACCACAGGACATTACAAGGCCTTTTCCCAGGTTCTGTTACTCCACAGACACCCCTGCCCCCCTCATCAAGGAGGAATCAGCCCTGAATCGAGAAGAGGAAAATATCTGATCATTTAGGAGCTAAGTCTCGTGTCTGGTGAGGGAAGCCTAGTAAGCTGGGCGGCTTCACTCGCATCTGTGATGCTCTCTGCACTCCTGGTGCGGCCCAGCGTCTGAGCTGGTTCCTCTGCTCCCTAGACCCAGCCCGGGGCAGTGCTGGGCCTGTTTACCAGGAGCAGAGGGAGATGAGGACCTGACCCAAAGTTGCACACCTGTTTATGAACCACATATTTGCCAGTGCTTTCTGGGTAGCAGCTTCTAGACTAGACTCTGGAGACGGAGTTTAGCCCTCAGGAGAAAGAGAGATAATAAGCAAATAAACAATAAATACACACTGTAATGCACTTTGGGATAAGAAGCAAGAGAAGCAAAACAGACCTGAATTAGAGAGGGAGCGGAGAGGAGAGACTGTTTAAATGCAAAGTTAGAGGAACCTTTCTAAGAAAATGACTTTTAAAAGCCATTTTACTGAGGAACAATTTCCAGACAACAAACCACACGTTTAAAGTGGTAAATGTGAAAAGTTTAAGATGAGGATAATGAACACACCCTCTCCCCCCAAATCACCCCTATGCAGAGGTCTGAATGAAGGTCCAAGCAGGAAATGTGTAATAAGAACAGCATATGGGGGCCCTCCCGGGTGGCGCAAGGGGTTAAAGTCTCGGCGCTATCAAGTGATTGCCAGGCTCTACAGCGCGAGTTCGATCCCCGGCCAGGGAGCTGACCCACAGGGCGCAGCAGACCTCTCCTGTCTCCCCGCTGCCCCCTCAGCAGTGGATTTCAGTGGCTCCTCCTGTTCTGCTCCCCACTCTGTCTCTGGGGAGTCCTCTTATCCCCAGCACCCCAGCACTTGTATGCGTAAATAAGTCTTAAAAAAAAAACCAAAACAGCATGTGGGACACCAAGGCGGGAGAGAGCTGGTCAGGTGTGTGGTGGGCAGGCCCGTCTTCCCGCCCGCCTGCGCCTCCTGCCTTCAGACCCCCGCGCTGGCGTGGTCCAGCTGCGGCCCACAGGCCTCGGGCTCCTGCCCTGCTGAGCTGAGGCACTCAGCACGCCTGTTCCTAGTTCTCGTCGTGCCGCTCCACACTAGAAGTCTACCTGAAAAATTGCTTCTTTCCTAGACCATAAAACTTCAGGGCAAAATGAACCCCACCACCAGTTTACGGCAGAGGGAGGTGGTTTATCCCGTGAGGTCCCGCGGGGTCCTCTGGCATGTCCCTACTTCCTCGGAGCCCGCGGCTCACCCCGGCTGCTGTTTGTTGTCCGGGCCCTCCGATGTGTCCCTGCTGCTCTTAACCCGGCCGGGACCCACTCCCTTCCCTGAAAGCTGCGGGCCCTGGCCCCGGCGGGGGGGAGGCTGCCGGCAGCGGCCGGTTTTGTTCCTTCCTGGCGCTTTGTAAGAGAACCGCACCGGCCTTCTTCTCGAAGCTGTGATCATTTCATGATTTTTAAGCCAAACTTTAAAATTGTGTCATCTCTATCAAATTTCATTCGTGACTGTCATTTTTCAAATGAGCAAGCCTCGTGCACATGCGATCGAATTGTCAGTGCCCCATACACCATGGGCAGCGCACGTCGTGCCGGCTCTGGCTGCTGAGGCTGAGTCACGTCAGGTGAACCGAGTCGCGTGTGTTGCGGAGATGTCTTACAGCATCGCCCTGACTGGCGCAGCGGTAGGTGTTACGGATATGTGGTCCCTGTGTAATGTACTGCATATGTTACATGTGTGTGATCTAGACGTGTGTACACTGATTATGTCACATGCTTTTGCCGTCGCCCGGTATCATCAGCGCTGACCAGGATAGAGCTGTGTTGTCTGATAAAGGTATGATAAAGCGCTGTCGTGGATGTGAACCAGAGACGCGTTGTTACCAATGCTGACTGACGGAGAGGTGAGCGTACGTCAATTGTCGTGTGCTGCAGAGATGTCCCACTTGTCATGCTATGTGCGGTGTAGACGTGTGACACTCCAGCCGCAGCTCTGGCTAGCAGCAGTGGACACAGTTCTGACTTGACCTTGGGAGGGAGGTGAGTGCAGTCTGGGTTGGCTCCAGGGAAGAGGTGCATTTGAGCAGGATTGGAAGGCTGTCAGGAAGGTGTTTGGGGGGAAGGGAGGCTTGGAGGGCTCCTACGAGGCCTCCCAAATAGGGCCGGACCCGAGGGCGTGGCCCCCTCTGGCTTCTTGAGCGCTATGCTCTGCAGTTTGTGAAAGGTGATTTTATTAATAACCAGAGATAAACAGTCTGATGTCACGTTACTGCATTTTGCAAGATGATGTAAGTTAGAATGTTTTTCTTTCTAATGGAAAATATTGCCATCGAGCAGGCAGTGGGTGGCGCCGGGAGGGCTCCTAGGGCGTGTCGTCTGAGCCCCACTCGTGGCCTGGCCCTCCCCGGGCTGCGTGCGGGACCCTGGCCGTCCGGCCTCGGTGAGCGTTTGGCTGGAGCGGCCTCCGCTGGGCGCACCACGCCTCCCTCCACCACAGGCGCCGGGCAGGGAGCGTCCCCCCGGCCTCATTGCCCTGCGGTGGGAGGGACGCAGCTTGCAGATGAGCCCAAGCGTTTCCCACCCGTCCTGTGTGGGAGCCGCCCGAGGCCAGGGGTCGCAGGCCCAAGCACACGCCGCCTTGCGTGGCCTCGGTGTGGGAGGGGTGGGCGGCCAGTGTCCGCTCCAGGCGGCCCAGTGGACGTGGACGCTCTGCCCGGGAGGCTCGTGTGGGTGCCAGTGCGGCACGTGGAGCTCGCCAGGCCGGCGTGGGCACACGGGCGCTCAGGAGCGTCAGACCGAGCCCGGGAGAGCAGCTCACGCGGCCGGCGGCGCAGGCGGTAGCGGGAGGGGGCCTGCGGGCGCGGGGGCGTGGCCCGGGCTGCCGCGTCGGCCCGCACAGGGGCCCGCACAGAGGACGCGCTGTCCCGGGGCTGCCATGCCCGGCTTAGCCCGTGTCCCTGGAGCGCTGCGGCGGCGTCTGGGCGGCATCTGCGTGGACGCCTGGAGGGCAGCGGCTGGGGCCGTCGCCCCGAGTCTGAGTCTGGCAGCACCGACAGGCCCCTCAGAATCAGAGTGGAGCCCAGGGTTGCTGTTCATCGTGGCCCACCTGACCTCAGGGACAGAGCAGGGTGGCAGGGCCCCCTTAGTATTTAAAATTTCAGGTGACATCTTTTAAAGGTGTTTGAATCGTGGCGTTTTGCCACACTTAGCACATTTTACACCGGAGAACTTAACAGTTATGAAAGAGCGTGGCAGGAATCCTCGGTCTCTTCACGGACACATCCGCCCTGTGAGCACGGAAGCAGGTGACCTGGCTGCGCCCGGAAGTGTCAGAGGAGCAGAAACCGGCTCACAGCAGCTCTGGCCCCGACAGCAGCAGTGACTGTGGCGCCCTCTTTGGGAACAGGAAGCACTTTTCTAGCCCTGGTTGAAACAGACAGCGACTGACCCCATTTCTGTCTGCACCTGCTGTGGGGAAGTAGGGAATCAGAATGGGAGGGGCCCAACAAACACCTCCCATCCTCACCCCCGTGTGTGCGCGACCACTGCCAAGTAGGGGTGGACGCAGCGTCTGGGGCGGCAGCCGAGCCCCCCGGCCCCGGGCACGTGCACCCCCCACCGCCCTGGGCCTCCTGCGCGGGCCGCCAGCTTTATGCCCTCCCGGCTCCCAGAGAACCCTGAGATGCTTTGAATGGAGAAAAATCTCATCACTGGTTCTAAAGCACATTTTTTCCTGGCAACCTTGGAATTTCTTCTCTCTGTAATAGAATCTACAGTGATCTATCTTGCTTTGTCAGGTGAGCACATTTTGGAAACGTGCTACCTGAACTCTTTGGTTCAATGACCATCTTCTGTTTTCTCCACCCTTATGAACTAGCATCATATCTCCACTTGTAAATTGCTTTTCTCTTTTTTTTCCCCTATGTCTTCATTTCCTGGTCTTAAATCTTTCTTTGTTGGCCTTCATTACCTGCACTTAATTCAGTTTGCATCCTACAAACAAATGCTGAAGGGTACTGTTTACCGCCTTTTGGAGCCATAGAATTTTTACTTGTGCCCAGTGAGCGTGCTCGCCACCGCTAGCGGCCGTCTGCCTGGTACCATCGGGCCACCTGGGGAACCCGGCGGCGTTACGTCAGGCCCAGCGGGCTGCCCTCTGGCGCTGTGTCCAGTGAGTCCCCTTGCTTTGGAGAGAACCTCTTCACTGTGGATCTGGAAATGCTGGCCTTGCAGCCCCGATCTTTGTAAAGGAAGTGGTGTTGCTTCAGTCCCCAGGAAAGTGCAGATCTCTCTTTGGAAAGCCTTCCATCTTGTGAGCCTGAGAGTTGGGGGTAGGGACCCTGAGGGGTGGTCTCGGCCTTGTCTGCATCAAGGCCGTGCCCTGGGCCCGGGCTCCCTCCGAGTCGGTACTCCAGGCCGGCGTCCCTCTCTGGCTGCGTCAGGTCTCACTGCCTCTGGTGTGCAGCGTCTCTGAGGCGTCTTCACACGGGCGTCTCTGGGTGGCCCCCTTGCAGCCTTGCTCAGCTTCGTGGTCTGGAGGCATCTGTCTGTCGCCACAGTCGGAAGCGCCGCGCTCTCTGGGACGGCCTGCCCCGAATCCTCGGGAAGCTTCTCCGGCACCTGGCCCGTCTCGGTGCTCTATCAGAGCTTTGTCTTTCTCACTCCCGCGGAGACGGGCCCAGTTTTCGGCGTGACGAGCGAGTTTGTCACTGTAGTGGGACACCCGTCTGTCCTGCTGGAGACCCGGCATGTTTGGGTCTGTGTTTTGCTGACGTGTCACCTTGGCCTGTCTCTGCGGACGGCGCTGGCGGTCGCGCCGTGTGGGCAAGCCCCTGGCCGGGCCTGGCCTCCTGCCCGCCCCTCCCTGGCTGCCTGCGGCGGCGGAACTGCCCTCCCGACCAGGTGCTAGGGTCGGTCAGGCGGGGCGTCGGGGTCTGTCCTCCTGGCCGCCCAGTGTCTCTGGGAAGGGGAGCGGGACCAAAGAGGCCTCGTGGCCTGGGTCTCATGACGGGCCAGTGTGTGCTGCTGCTTCCTCCGTCAGTCTAAGGGCGGGGATCGAGTTTTGTTAACTTTATTATTTTTTTAAGATCTGTTTTTATTTATTTACGCACACGAGAGCTGGGGTGTAGGCCAGAGGTATATGTGTGTGGGGGGGTGATAAGAGTATTCCCCAGAGACAGAGTGGGGAGCAGAACAGGCAGAGCCACTGAAATCCACTGCTGAGGGGAGCGGTGGGGAGACAGGAGGGGTCTGCTGCGCCCTGTGGGAAGCTCCCTCTCCGGGGACCGAACTCGAGCTGCAGTGGCTGCGGACAGCTTCACAGTGCTGAGACTTGACCCCTTGTGTTAATTTACTTTAAAGAGACACTTTTTCTTTATTTGCTTTTCTTCTTTTTTAACTCAAGACCTCTTTCACTCACCGCTCTTCTTTCTCCCACTTGGGAAGAACGGTGATTCCGGGTGCCCTGGGGTCTCCGTGCCACTCCCTCCACCACTTTGCTGTTCTTGGCCAAGGCCAGTGAAACCTCACCCCAGAAAAGGCCGTGCAGAAACACTCCCCTTGGAACTCCCCTCCCCAGGAACCTCGCATCCTCACCTGGCTTCCTACTTCCCTGAGGCTGTCCTTGCCCAGGTGTGAAGCTAGAGACCTGCCTTTCTCTATCATTAATTCCCTCACCCGGTCTTTCCCAGCCTGGCGTCCACCACCGACTGCGGCCTTTGCAGGCGCTACTGTGTATCTTCTCCGGGAAATGATCCTCTCCTTACAGTGCCCCTGAGTCCCAGAGGTTTGTTTGCTCTGAAGTCCGCTGTGTTTGATAACAGCATATCCAGCCTGGCTTTCTGCGGGCCAGGGGGCCTGTGTTCCCTGCTCTTACTGTAGCCCGCGGGCGCTGCACCTGCTTCGCCGGGCCGCGCACAGCCAGGAGACAGACGTGGTCCCTCTTAGACGTAACGTGGCATTAAGTATTTGCCTGGAGGGCTTCAGTCTGTTTTTGTTTCTGTTTGTTACTCTTTTTTGTATTTCTCAGTTTTCCTTTCCTTTCTGCGGTTTAGTTCACAAAAAGTTGGCCTCCCCGTGGCTCAGCGGTTAAGCGCTGTGCTATGGAGCTGTCGGCGGTGAAGGGAGATTCCCACAAGGCGCGGCAGACCTCTCCTGCTTCGTCCGCTGCCCCCCTCAGCAGTGTACTTCCATCGATCTGCCTGTTCTGCTCGCCGCTCTGTCTCTGGTGAGCCCTCTCGCCACACCACACCTCTGGCCTGTCCCCCAGCTTGTATGCATAAATAAATAAATCCTTAAAAAAAAAATTGGCTCCAGTTTTGATGTTTGTCTCACTGGTGTGGCCTTTTCAGTGACTGCTCTGGGCACATCACCCGTGTGACTCCCGGTGTTGTCCAGTTTGAGCGAGGGCAGAGGCCGGGGCCCTTGGTGCCCTGTGCCGCGCTCCCCTATACCGAGGCAGCGGCAGCCATAACTGGAGCCTCGAGATGCCTCAGCGCTGTGCTCGGGCGCCAGACACTGTGGCGCCTCTGGGGACGCCCAGGGCCCCGGGGCTTCGTGATACCACTGCATGGACGGTGCCTGGCCAGCCGCCACGCACAGCCCATGAGCGTGAGTCACGTGGACGCAGTCGGACGACGTCTCTGGGGCAAGACTGAATCTTCTGCATCTTTCCAGCGTCCTCATCGGTGCCAGATCCTGTTAACATTAAAAAGCCACAGTAATAATTGAAACACACACGGTGTATTTGTTTGCTTGGCGGCGTCATAACAAGGTAGTGCAGACCGATGGGCTTGACCATGGAACCGAGCTGCCCTGCGGCCCTCGCGGCCAGACGCCCTGCGTGTGGTCAGCCGGCCGCCCCCCTGTGCGGCCTCCAGGGAGGCGCTGCCGGGCCTCCCCGCCGCTCCCGGCTGCCCACGGCTCAGCCGCCTCCAGGGGCGTCTCCGCGCATGCCGGCGTCCAGTTTCCCCGTGCGAGGGAGGGCCCAGCGCGCTGAAACAGGACCCCGCCCTCCGGCAGCGTGAGCTCACCCGGCTGGTCACGCCTGCGGAAGCCCGTTCCTGGGCACGCCGTGCGAGGAGCTGCTCAGTGCCAGGCTTCCAGTACGTGGGTGCTCGAGGACTGCAGCCCAGCCCTAAGACGGGCTTTTCCTCGTGGACAGCGAGTCTCCACGGCCACACTTGGTGGCTGCCGTGGGGGACTCTGCACGCTGTCTGGTGGGCGGGGGGGTGGGCAGCCCGGAGCGTCCGCGGCTCACAGCAGCTGAAGCTGAGCGTGGTCAGCGCCACCGGCCTGAGCCAGAGCCAGGGTGCGGACCAGCCGTTCTGTCTCATGCCGCTGCAGCCCCTCACCGGCATGTCTGCTCCTGGTGTGGCCGCGGGCGTGGGTGGTTCAGGGTGCCGCGTCCGTGCAGGCCCCGAGCCCGAGCCGCCAGCCCAGGCAGGTCGCCTCGGCGCCCCCATTCCAGCAGCTGCCTTCACGGTCACTCTGCCCCTTCCAGCCTCTCCCTGCAAGAGTCCAGTCCCATCTTGCAGTGAACACCTCGGCGCCCAGAGGTGCCCTAACAGTGAGGAGAGCTTCATGGCGCAGCCTGGCCCGAGCTCAGTTTCCTGCTCACTCCAGGTGGTTCTCGGTGTCTCGCTCCCCCCGTCAGTCACCTTGGGAGCTTTACCTGATGGTGTTGATCCTGCTAGATATGAACTGTCTTGAGGTGTTGGAACTTACAAGAGCTGTTCATGCCTGTGTGACGTTCACTGGGCCGTGCTGAGGGTCGCTGCGGGTGGGGGGCCGCAGTCGGCTGTCTTTTACTGTAAAGGTTTAAGAGTTTTGCAGGGAAGCTGGGGCTGGGGGTGAGCAGCGTGCTCCGCCTGTCCCGGGTCTCCGTGCGAGGAGGGGAGGGGCGTGTTCTCCGCGTGTCCCACCGTGGAGGCTGATCCAGGGCCTCGCGCCTCCCGCCCTGTGCTCCCTCGCGGTAGCTGCTCTGGCCGCCCCGGAAGTCTTCCTCTCGCGCAGCTGCTGCCCTGCTCGGACTTTGGGGAGACAAGAATGAGAACGAGTGTGAAATGAAAATATTAGTCAAATCTTAGATGATACCGACGGAGTGATTTTTATGCGCACCGTGTAGAACCGCCAGCGGACCCCAGGACTGCGCCATTAATACATACTGGGGTTGTGCAGGATTTTGTCTTAATATGCTCAGTCTTTATTTATGTAAAGCATAATTCTGAATCCATTTGAGTAATGTACATTTAGCATAAGCAGAGTTGTGGGCTGGCATTATTAAAATGCAGAGAGCCGACGTCCTGGGCTTCTGCTGAAATATGCTTTTAATTGAAGCAGAATTATGGCGATATATTATCCACGTGAGTCTGGCTATAGCACAGGGTGCTTTGCTCCACGAGAACTGTGTCGTAACCCATATGTTGCGGCAAGGCATTTAAATATTCTATAGCGTGCATTTCTGAATGGCTTGATATAGTGTTATCTAAGCATATGTTATCTTGTGGAAGATGCATCTTCTAACTAAGTAGCTTGAAAAATAATTTGTCAGTTGTAACTATATTTACCAGTGATTGAAGGTCATTTATAAGAACACACGTTGTTTAATAGGAGCTCTACTTTGAGCTTCTGGAATAAAAAATAGCAGGAACATAGGAAATGTTTATTGATGGTACATTTTGTTTACTCTTACAATTTTATTAAATTATAATTCACACTTTCCGTAATAGGTCTAGGGAAAGAATAGCTCATAGCAACCACCGTTTCTCTGTAGATTAAATTTCAGTGTTCTGAACAGGAGTCTGGAATGAGCGACGTCGATGAACATTCTTGTGACGCCTGCATCTTCTCGTTCCCACCTGCAGAAGGCGGTCTTTGGGGCGTGAGGGCCTGGCGATGTGTGGCCCCTTTTTTAATGAGTAATGTTCAGACAAGGAGTGGGCCTGGGCCTGGCGTGTTTTGAAGTCCTTAGTAGGCTCTTTCCTGCTGTGATGTTCTGTGCCTAGAGTCTCCGCGCTGCCGACCCGGCCCGCCCGACAGAACGGCTTCCCCGCAGCTCCTGCAGGCCATCTTGCCCAGCGCGCCTAGCCACGCTCTTTTATTTATGTGTTTTAATTAACAACCACATTTGAAATATTTCTCGCAGAATCTTGTCGTCTGGTCTTGGTCATTTCAGCTCATGCTGCTTTTACAAAGGTCAGTGCCACAGAATCTTGCACGTTTTTCTGTGGGGCGGGGCTGGGGGGTGGGGGGCGACTCTCCTGTCCTCATCCCAGGTGGGCTGACCCCGATGTCGGGGCCGCCTGCAGCCAGGGGTGACCACACCTTGAGGCCTGAATCCTGCAAAGCCCAGCCGTTCCTCATCAGGGAAACGCTGCCCACTTTCTGCCACAGGGTTGAGACCCTTTTGTTCAGAAGGCGGGGCCTGTCGTGCCCTCGTGCCCCTCCTCTCCACCGTCGCGCGGTGCTCTGCCTGGGGTCCGGGGTGCTGTGCGGCGGGCGAGGGCGCCAGCGCGGGGCAGCGCCTTTGGAACTAAGCAGCGTGGGGAAGGCACCTGGGCCGCCCCTCACCCTTCACAGGTAATTCCATGCCTCTGACCGCGGTGCCTGTCATGGGGTGTCCCCTAGAGGAGGCCAGCACCCTGTCTGTCCGCGCTGCGCCCGAGGTGCCCAGCGAGGTCTCACGGACTCCCCGGTGGCCCTGGAGCGTCGTGCTGCCCTCGGAACCTGGGGTCCTGCCAGGACCGAAGCCCCCCCACCCCCCCGCGTCCTCTCACCTGTGCCTGCCGTGCCGTGTTAATGGGAGCATCAGGTTATTTAAATTTGGGGGATTAACAAAATTGATAACTTTCTTCTGGCCTATGAAGAAAGCATCCCTGCTGGCAAGTCCAGCCCCTTGGATTGTTCCAGAAAAGCAGCATTGCTGACCTGTGGGCGAGTGTCCCTGCAGAGAGCAGTGGCTGGGCAGCCGGCCGGCAGGCTGCCTCCTGCAGCACCGGCCTGAGCATCTGGACAGAGTAGTTTACAGCCGCCTCTGCTGGTGCTCTCTGACGGTTGGCTCCTGACTCCTGACACCCGGCAGCCTTGCAGGGCAGAACACACCTGCGAGTTGTAGTGAGTGACGGGGTCATCGGGCACCCAGATGTCCCCTCGCTGCTGCCACTGCCGATAGGTGGCGCCCCAGCCTGCCCGCCCCGTCCCTTTGTGCCCCAGGCCAGTGCTGAGTCCCTGGCGGCTCCTAACAGAGCACCACGAATGTGCTTTCTCACAAGAGACTGTTCATTTTGAATTTCTTGATTTGACGCCTGCGATATGAATAAAGGAGAGGAAAAGGGGAACACTGGCCTTGCACGTCCATCAGTGACCCAGAAGCGCTCTCCAGCCACGTCCCCAGCCCCGCGGGTGCAGAGGGAGTGGGGGCACCCCCGCCAGGCCCGCGTCACGGATGGTGCCAGTCTCCCCAGCATAGATTAGTATTTTGGGTGCTATTTTCTGACTACTACTAAATTTGAGAATCTCTGTAAATGCAGGGCGTTTTGATTTGAGTTTTGTGAATTTTCACTTTATGTTCTTTCCCCATTTTTCTATTGTGTCTTCTCCAAAATTTTTATGTAAATTTGCAAGATCGGTGTATCATACAGGGCATTGCTTTACTGTGGTCTAACTCTCAGCTGTGTGTTCAAGGTTTCTCTCGTCACTGATTCGTGCTGTTGGCATCTTTGTACATTTTCCTCAGCTCGAGCTGCATAATGCGGGACCCTCGAGGGGCGGTCGGGACCCTGACGCCTTCACGGGTGGTAGAAGCGAGCGGGATGAGGCGGCAGTAAAATGGGAGGTGAAAGGAGCTCACTCTGATTGATGGGAACAGATTTGCCTGCAGGGCCAGGAGCGGGCGCCGGCTGGGTGTGGGCCGGGGCGGCCGGGGCACCTGCAGGCAGTACGGAACCCCTGATGGTTTTGAAGACTGAAGGAACAACTCAGTGTATGTTTTGGGAAGATAATAGTGACCGACTTGGAAAGATGCAGAAGGCAGAGACGGGGCGAGCTTGCCTTGGGAGTTCAGGAGACAGCAGAGTCACTTGGAGTCTCTGTGTGGCCACCTCACGGGACTGGCCGAGAGGAGGGGGCCTGCGGGGGCTTCTGGGAGCTGCGGGTTCAGCGCGATGTCTGTGGTTGGAGGACCAGTGGGAGGAGCATTTGAAAACATGGGCCTGAAATGCGGGGGGCCCATTAGCATTCCGTGACTCTCTCCTTTTTTACTTCTCCTCATCTCCTGTCTTTAAAGGCTTGGAAATTACCTGTCTTTATGAAAAGTGTTAAACTTTCCTACAAAGCATCCCATTAAAGGCAATCTAACCTTAAAACCCATTATTAAAACATTTCAGCTTACAAAAAATGAAAAACTACAGTCCCTTTCTCAAAGCACCACTGCCGAATCTCAACTTTATGTGAAATTAACTTACCTCCTTCAAAATAACTGAGAAAGTCCAGTAAGTGTTATAGATGATTATGGAATAATTTCCAAGCTAATTTGTAATTAGCCTTTGCAGATGACGGTGTTGATTTGGACAACCTTGCGCTCGGTTCATCCCGTTACCAGACACAGCGCGACCCTGTCACCTGAGCCCCCACTGTCCCCTGCGGGGCCTCGGCCAGCGGCCATCGGGCACGTGGTGCCTCCTCGGCGAAGACGTGTCGTCACTGACGGCACGCACACCCCCTCCGCTCCCTTTCCTCATCACACGGGGGTAGGCAGATAAAAATATTGTAGCATCTAACAAGCAGACATGGAAATTTCATTCTAAAATGGCAAATTAAATCTGTCTCTGGTGGTTCCAAATTATGCAAAATAAAAAACTTTTATCACTGATAGGTCTTGTCATTTCTATTCAGTTGCATTTTTTAAAAACTGATGAATTAGAACTTTTTTTCCTTCCAAAGAAACGCATCCCCCTGCTCATTGCTATTCCTGAAAGGCTCTCTTCCCTCCGGCGTACGGCTCGGGGGAAAGTATTTTTCTTTTTTCCCCTTTTACCATCATTCAGTTCTCCTAATAACGCTGCTGTGGTGATAGCTTTTCACGAACCCGGAACATGATGGTTTTCAAAAACGAAGCCAGCCAGTTACACTGCGTGGAGCCGAGGGGGAGAGCGTGGCAGGAAGGGCCTCCTGTTGGTCGGCAGCTGGTGCCATGCTCACAGGCCTAAGTCGCTCACAGGCCCCGAGCTGTGTGACCCCTCATGTGACTCTGGTCGCTGCGGCCTTGGCTGTGACACGCTGCACGGTCCTGTCACCCAGCGCTCCCCCACCCCCCGGCCTCTCCCGGGAGGAGTGGACAGGCCAGCGGGGTGTCGGGCCCGGGCCTCGATGCTCTGCTCGCCTCTGCTGCTGGAGCCCACAGCTCTGGTTGTAAACTCCCAAACGAAAGGGCGTGCTGGGGTCGGTGGTGACGTGGGGTACAGCAAAAGCGGCGTCCCGTCGAATTGTTGTGAATGGTGCAGTCATCGGTCTTTAGCAGGGGCGCGTGTGACTTGAGTATAGAAGGAAAGCTTGCCGCACCGAGGTAGCGCAGTGGGG
Source organism: Scalopus aquaticus (assembly GCA_004024925.1). NCBI lineage: Eukaryota > Metazoa > Chordata > Mammalia > Eulipotyphla > Talpidae > Scalopus > Scalopus aquaticus. Next base: position 20,605 of record PVIJ01014435.1, on the reverse strand, counting down.
TCATTTGGTGCTGCGGCTACGGCAGTCAGTGGGGAAAGGAACAGAAGCGCCGGGTCTCAATCTGCAAGGGCCATGCGTTGTCGGACGTTGGGTGAGAACCCACGGGATCCCGCGCGTCTTCTGGGCGCCCTGAGAAGCAGGACTGTGCCGGCCTCCAGCTCCCCCGGCGTTCCTGCTGGTCGGGGACCCAGCAACTCCCCCTGCAGCCCCTGGGAGGTGGACAATGCCCGGAGAACCCCAGTTCTCCTCATTCGATTGTCTTTCGTGGGATTTTTTCAGTTGCCCGAGTCCACTTTAACACTCGTCTGGCGCTTGGCAGCTCGTCGGTGCGGCGGTACACTTGGCTGTCTCAGCCGGCAGCGGGGCGGGGTGGGGGGTGGGGTCCCGGGAGGAAGAAAAGGCGCCGCGTCCTCTGTACAGACACAGCAGGTCTGGACTGTCCACGGCCCTGACCACAGCCTCAGAATTTCGCATGACCAGTAAATCAAATATTCGATTTTTTCTTTATAATACATGAATTTTGGTTTTCTGTCCGATGTTTAATCCAGTATCAGAATTTTATGTGCTTTTTGTTTACGTTCACTTAGGCTTAGCATGTAAGTCGTTTATGTCCTTCTTATGGGTCTCAAACGTAATCTCAGTTTATTGCTGTTCAAGCTTTGTGTGACTCATTCAGCATCCAACAGGAAGTATTCAGAACCTACTACGTGCCAGGTGATGGCAGGGGAAGGCCTGTGCTGTCTGACATATACAATGCTCAGTTCTTGGTCAGAAACGTGGTTTTCAATTACGAACCCCCGGATTGTGTCCCGGGGTGCCCGGCCGTGCCAGGGCTCGCTGGCAGGAGCGGGGGGTGGAGCCTGCGTTTGCAGCAAACAAGGCACCGAGTAGCAGGCTGGTCTCTCAAGGTTACTCAAGATCATCGGATTTAATTCCAAACTTGAGGCGGTCTGGGTTGCTAAGCCCTGAAGGTTGTACTCCTTGATTTCCACTCCTCAGCACAGCTTAGAAAAGCATATTTCAGCACTTTCCGAATATCACAGTGTTCGAACTCTCGGTCACATAAATTGCCTTTTCTAATACACACAGCGACCCCCGAGACTGCGGACACCTCCGATTGCAGCCCAGCTCTGATCAGCTGCTGTGTTGGGAACACACGGCTCTTCCTCGCTGCCTCTGCCTAGTAACGCTAACTTGTTTGCATCACCCTACTAAAGAGCTACTATTTCACTGCTCTGATCATTTTCACTTTCTAAAACTATCCTTTCACCAATAAAATACTCCTGCTTAGGATAAAAAAATAAAGCTTGCAAGAAAAATTGGGAAGATATTTGAATATATTTCAATATATTGAAAATCTTTCAATTTGGAGAATTAGTTTCCTTAGGAAACTGAGTAAGAAGAAACTAAACCCCTGTCTAAATCAGCTTTCCCTAGACTGACACCTTAAGCCTATAAAGCACGTGTCCTAAAATGACGTGTTTCCTACGTCATATTAATTCAGCGTCTTATTTTTTCTCGCTGGTATTAGTGAAACGGGAAGACTGACATCTGCCCCCTGTGGGTTGATGGCACCCAGGAGACAAGGCTTAGATTTTGGGCCCCTACTATGACCGGTCACCAAACTGTTCATCTTCTGAGAAGCTTACCTGTGGGACCCCCGCTGCCCGCCATCTGGGGCCACCAAGAAGCCGGGGCCACTCGAACAAGAGGCTGCTCGCAGGACCCCGCAGGCCCTGCTGGGCGTGCGAGGGGACCAGGCCCGCAGCCGGTCTCGTCCTGCCATGGGCAGGGGCTGGCAGGTCTGCCTCCGGGAGCTCCCCTTCCCTTCTTTGTAAAGTGGGAGTCGCGTCGTCCCACCTACTGTCGGGCAGCGGCTGGGGAGCAGCGGGAGCAGCTCGTGGCTGTGACGCCCGCGCGGTGCCAGCACCCCGTGCACCTCACGCGGTGACGTCCTGGGGCTGGGCCTCGGCCGCAGGCAGTTCCACACGCTGGAGGACTTGCCTCGGGGCGGCGTGGCCGTGGCTGGCGGTGATCGTCATGCTGAGACCAGCAGTTCAGGGGACATGAAACGGGGACATACCTGGGTGCCCCAGGATGTCCTGCGCACTGCCGGGACACACGCAGAGCTCTGAACCCTCTTGGAGCCCCGTGAGCTCAAGTGCTGTCTCCGTGCTCTTCTCAGAGAATGTGCTGGAAGAAGTAGCAGAAGCGTAGCCCCCTCTTCCGTGATCCCTGCTGTGTAGACGTCTGAGAACAGCTTCCAGGGGCAGGAATGAAATGCTTGGAGAGCAGAGCGAGTGAGTGAGCTCTGAAGGGAGCTGCCTAGTTCATGGTTGGCAGTGTCTGTGGCCTAAGTGAGATGGAAAATGCAGCCAGCAAAATTAAATTTTAAAACCAAAACTAGAAAAATATTAAACAAGAAAAATATGGAATTACTTAGGGAGGGCTATATCTCTAAAACCATGCCTGTGCAAGAGATCTGTAACACACTACTCAGAGGAGTTGAAGACCCGGTGGGTGGAGTGTCGTTGGCATTGGGGGTGGCCTCGGTGTTCCCGGCTGTCAGTCTCCCCAGCTCGGTCGGTGGGTTCCACATACCCCTGTCAGGATCCTGGGAGGCTTCCAGCAGAAACTGTCACACAGTGAATGCTACTTCCAGAATTTACTCAAGACCTGGCAGAACCAGTAATGCTGACAAAGAAATCATGGCAGACAGGCTTGCCTGGGCCCGGCGCCCACACTGAGGCTGTGGGGTAGAGCTGGGGTGGCCGTGTGCCGCTGAGGATGAGAAGTGGCGGTCCCTCTGGAAAGCGGTTTGACAAATCATATAAAATTTGCACTCACACACCGCGAAACAGCAATTCCGCTCCTGTGTATTTACCCAGAAGGAACAAAACATGACCTCGCAGAGACTTGTCTGCCAGCGCGTGCAACAGCTGTTTTCAAGAGTTAAAAGCAGCTCGATGGCCACACAGGAAGTGGAGGGCGAGGGTCTCTGGTGGGGGGATGCTGCGTGGTGACCCGACATGCCCTGTGGCCAGGGAGACTCTGCATGGATGCGAGGGACAGACGCCTCAGCACGCAGCTCTGCGTGGGGGCTCCGGACAGGCCTCTGATCGCCGGGCGTGGCCTCTGGGGGCACCCAGGGTGGTGGACACACTCCGGGTCTTTTTGGGGTGACAGGCCCCAGTTCTGACTGGAGCTTACAGATTTGTGCGGATTCAGTGCAGGGCTTGCTCAGCGGGCCTCTGACGGTCTGTGACCTGCTCCCCAGCATCCAGTCGACTATTCAGAACGTGTGGAAAAAGGACACCTGCCACGTGTCCCCCTATGTGGTGTGTATTGGAAGATGACATTGAAATTGTTGAGAAGTTCTGTGAACTTGGCATTTCTGTTATTTGAATTGTATTTCTAGTCAGAAAAAAAGGTCAAAAATACGGGGTGCTTTTCTGTGCTAGTGGTTTCTCCCCATGTTTTTTTCATTTACGTTGTCTATGCTGACTCACTAAACGTAATTATGAAGGCGCTAAGGTCCCCTGAAAATTAGACACCTCGTAAGTAGCTTACAGGTGTCCTAAACTAAGATTTATTTAAATTATTTTCACCGATTTAAGAAATGTTAGAAAAAGTTTCCTCATCTGACTTGTCACGGGGCCCTGTGGCTGGCCGCAGGCTACAGGGAGGTGGCCGGCGAGACCCCAGGTGGCCCGGCCTCCTCCCGGCCCTCCGCCCGCGCCAGATGTTGTGCCTGTCGACACACTGGGTCCCGGCCTTGCTCAGCGGGGCTGGTTTTGCTTACCTTGGGCCATTGCCAAGGGAGCCTAAAAATTACAGCAAAATTGTGGTCATTAAAGTAAATTTCGTCTTAATTTTATCTTTTTTTTCCTCTGAAATGCCTTGATTTGATTCACTTTGACGCACCCTGATTATTTTCCATTTCTGCATGCTATTAAACATTTGAAAATGTGCGTGTGACAACAGAACTCTCTTTCAAAAGCGAGAGAAATGACAGGGCTTCCTGAACTTCGCAGCCAGAACTGTCACAGCCCGCGCTGACCCTACGGGGCGCCGTGGCCGGGCCTCTGAGCTTGCTCTCGCCGGGCGTTGCGGGCGCGCTCGGGCGCTGTCTCAAGTGCCACATGAACTCTTTTGACAGACGCCCAGCCCTTTGCTTCTGCTGCCCCACTCGGGCCCCTTGGCTGGCTGCGTAGGGAGACGGGGCGCCGCGGGCCCCAAGAGTGCAGCCCGCCCCAGAGAGCCGCCGGTCACCTGCGCTCATGGGGAGGTGCTGGCCGGCTCCCCTGTCTTGGCGCTGGTGCCCCCGCCATGCTGTGGCTGAGGGTGAGGGCTGCTGAGCTGCCCGCCAGCCAGGGTTGGCGGCGGGGGAGGAGGGGCCGGACTGGGCGCTGCGGCCTCCACAGGAAGCCGGTGCTCAGTGTCCTCGCCCCTGGAATGTCCGGTCACACCTGTTCTACCCCTTCTAATCCTGCTCCTAACGACTCACACCAGTCAGGAGAAAGCCTAGTGCGCGGGAAGCAGAGGCCACGGGGATCGCACCCGGGGACCAGCCCGAAGGCCCGGGAAGGACCCGCTGCCCCCCGCCGGGTGCTGAGGGTGGAGGCCGCCACTGGTCTCAGCAGCTTCCTCTGTGACGTCTCTTCTCGGACTGTGGGGGTGAGAAGCTTGGGCTCCGGTAGAACTTAGAGACATGCAAGTTCCACAGCGATTAGTTGCTTTTTTAAACAACAAGGATCTCTCAGTGGAGCACGGGTGGGTCGTATGCGATCATTTTTCTGTTCAAGATGTGAGCTAGCACGAGAGCATAGGGAGTCGTAGTTGTCTTTAAAATTGGTAGGTGTCCAGCGTTGGTTACTAAATTTTAAAATGGCTGTTCTTCAGCATTTTCGAAAATTGATCTTCACTTTCTGGACCTCGCACAGATACCGTGAAAGCAGCTGGGCTTTGTGTCCAGTGATTCCGCTCCCACTTCGGAGCCAGTAACTCCGCACTGTGGCCGCCCCGCCCCGCCCCACGAACCCACCTCCTCCACCCGCCGGGGCCGCGCTGTGTCTGGCCCTGCCTCTCTGGGGCCTCCGCCCGTCTCCCTTGACCCCGGGTTCGCCAGCTTTTCCCGGGGGGCAGGGCTGAAGCTGGTCCCGGGGCGAGTCGGGGGGAAGGCGCCTCGCCTGCTCACCAGGACGCAGGTCTGTGGCTCCTGAGGTCACGCCCTGTATCTCCGGGGTCCGCGGGGTCATCCGCCGACAAAGCGCCATAATGTGCAGACTCAGCAGTCAGGATGGGGCCGTGTCAGCGTGAGGGCAGAAATACTCTCATAGCGGGTGCCCAGTTGATTTTTTTTTTTTACAAAGGCACAGAAGGTGATTTTTCAACAGATCACCAGGATATTTGGATATCCGTGCAGAAAAGAAGCAGTAAGTGAGCCCAAACCCTTACTCAGCCTCCATAAAAGTTAGTCAAAATGTATGGCAGACCTACATGGTTAAAAGTATGAGGCTTCCAAGGGGAAACTTCTAGGAGAAATCCGCTTGACCTTGGTGTAGGCAAAGTCTTCTTAACTAGGACACAAATAATACAACTCATAAAAGGAAACCTTGGAACTTTTACTCTCCAAAGGGCTGTTAAATAAATGAAAAGTTGAACCCAGACCAGGTGGGAATTTGCTATGCCTGTCTCTGACAGAGGACCTGAGTCCAGAATACACAGCGGCAACCTGCAACTCAGCTTTAAGGAGACAAGGAGCCAACAACAAACATGTGAAAGGAAATGTATGGCCAGAAAGCTCCGGGCGCAGCCCAGAGGGGCGGCCATGTGACTGGGCCCTGCACTGCCCTTGCTGGCCCGCGGGCATGAGTGAGGAAAGCAAAGATTGGTGGTTCTGCAGCATCTGGGGCTGCCATGCCTTGCTGGCGGGGATGTAGAATGGTGCAGCCAGTTTGGAAAACCATTGAACAGTTTACTTTAAAATTAAACAGATACTTCCTTTTCATACAACCCAACTCCTAGGAATTTACACAAGAGGAATAAAAGCATATGTCCCTGCAAAGATTTCTGTATGTTTATAGCAGCTCTCTTCATAGTAGCCGAGGGCTAAAAATAACCCCAGTGCCCATCAGCGGATGAATGGGTAAGCACGTTATCCATAAAATGGAATATTACTCAGCCATGAAAAGGAATGACCTGCCTATAGAGAGAGAGCAGTGGCTGGATGAGCTGCAGAGACGTGAGTAGAAGAGGCCCACACGCCACACGCGTCTTGGCTCTGAACTCTGCGCCAAGCAGGCCTGCTCCCTGGCGGTCGGCCCTGGCCTGGTCCTGCTGGGCGGGGACAGGAGGAAATTTCTTCTGTGTCTTATTTGTGGTGGTCACAAGGAGCCTAGAGCTGTCAAACTCACTGATCACACACTCAAAGTGTGTCCTATTTTTGACCCTAAGCAAGTTATTCCTCAACAAAGTCGCTTTAAAAAGTACCAGGTGAAGAGTGGGCTGTGAGTAAGTGTGAACGGTGAAACACGAAATACTCGGCAGGGGAGGAGCAGTGAGTGGTGCTCCCTAACCAGGACCAGCTCGTGGGAAATGTTTTGAGCCGGGTGTTGAGTGCTGGAAGTGAGAAGAGCTCCACGGCACAGGACAGCGCAAGAACTCGAGTCAGCAGCCCGCACCAGCCACACCTGATACGCTGGCCACCTCCGCACAGCCCGGAGCGCAGGCCTGGAAGAACGGGGCCTGTTTCAGCGCTCGGCACAGCCTGCGCTCCCCAGCCTGTAGGTCCTGGACCAAATTTCTTTTCTCCTTTGTGTGTGTGTGTGTGTCTCCCCCCGCCCCCATTAATGCTAAACAAGTGATGTGCAGCTTTAGAACGTTTGCAGATCTAGTGATGTTTTTACATTTGTCGGCCTGTTTGAAAATATCTGCGGTCAGGTGGTTCCAGCTGGAAAGGCAGGCGCAGGCAGCGCCCAGTGTGGCAGTCGCGCCTGTGGAAGCCACAAAGTGACCAGGTGGCCTCCGGGCTGCGGCCACATTTGAAGGGGAGCATCTGGGTTTCCGCTAGCTCCCCGATTTGAGAAATGCTGCCACCTACAGTGGTGGAAGTGACCGGTCACCGCCCTTGTCGGGCGTGCTGGGTGTCTGCATTCTGGGACCTGCTCAGGAGCAGGGAATGAGCCCGGCGCTTCCAAGACCCTGTGTTTGAGTCCCCTGCCCCAAAGCAGGAGCCCGTCCGTGCGAGGTCTGCCTCGGGGAGCGGGCGCAGGAGGGGTGCACGCTGGGGCCCCTCCTCGGCAGGGAGTGGGCTTGCGTGGACATCAGGCGTGTCAGTGTGGAAAGACGAAACGAAAGGCGTGAGTCCGATTTCTAAATGAATTTAAGAAGCAATCTGATCCTATTTCTCGCAATGCAGAGAAAATAAAATAAAAAACTCTCGTACTTTATTTACTAACCAATGAATTGAATTGTCCGCCTTTTATTACAGATATAAAGTAAAGACTATGAAGAGACCATCATTTTTGTAGCTCTCAGACTCAGTAACACATCTCTGGTGGTTTCAATAACAGATAGTTTAAGTGTTTTTCCATTACCTTTGTGTAAATGAAAAATGCATAAAATATTTTAACAAGGCAAAGCAATCCAAGGAGATTGTTATTTTGTGTTACAAATTAGGTTATTTCTGTCATAAAATTAAAGAAAAAAAAATCAACGTTAGGACATTTCGGCTTAATATCATTTACCAGAGGGAACATGTAACAGATTTAATGAGCTCGCAGGTCACCTGGATCCAGCTGTTCGCGACCAGCTTTATGAAGCCGGCTGCGGCGAGCAGTGGGAGGTAAGCGTTATTACAAGCTCTCGAGGAGTCACAAAATCGATTTCTGCTTGAATGAATTAATTTAGATTATCAATTTATAACCAGCTACACGAATCCCATCAACTCGACAATTCAGTGAATGATCAGGTTCACCCCGTGGGAGCCCCGCCGGGGGCCTGTGAGCGCTGGCGCCACCCGGCCCTGCGTCCCCCACGAAGTTACTTGACCCGACGGGAGGGGGCGGCTCGAGCCAGCGTGGTCACCGGCGCCCTGGGCGCCCTGGGCACGGGCGGGAAGTGCCGCGTGTCCTGGGAAAGGGCGATGCCGGCCTGCGGCTGAGTGTCTGACTCCAGCGTCCGGCTGCAGCCTCCCTGGCCCCTCCAGTGCCTGTGGAGGCCACTCTCTTCTCGGTGAACCTCTCAGGGCCCCGAGCGTCAGGTTTCCTGTCCCTGGGAAGAGCCGGCCCAGTTTGCTCTTCTCCCCAAGCCGAGAAGCTGTCGCCGCCGCTGCCTGCTGCCCTCAGCCTCAGCGAGCCGAACGGCTTCTTCTTGGCCTCAGCACAAGCCAGTTCAGCCAGTTCAGCACAAATGCTGGTGTCCTGTCTCCCAGGGCTCAGCCCAGGCCTGGGGCAGCCCTCTCCTTCCCGAGGGGCAGCGTCTCCTCTTCACCCCCTCAGGTGCTCCCCGCCTCCTTCCTACAGCTTGACCTTCCCCTGAGATGAGTCTGGAGCTTTCTTCCAACGTGTCCATGTTCCGTTAGCACCTGACGCCGCCGGCTGCTTGGCTCAGGCCCCCCGCCTCCGACTGCCCGGGCCCGGGGCTCCTGCCCCTGCTGAGGCCTGTGGCCGGGTCGTCTGCTTCTCAAGCAGTGCTAGCTTGAGCCCAGGGCTGCAGCGCCATGGTTCCACTGAGGCACGCACCTCTCAGCCCGACGCCCCTTCAGAGCTGCACCGCGTCTGTCTGCAGACTCGCCCTCTCCTAAGACATGTCCCTGCCAGGTCCCTGCTCGCCCCGTCTTGGCCGTGGGGGGCGTTGGGAGTGGGCCACAGCCTCAGCGGCCTTTTTCTGTGGCAGATTTTCTTGTCTGTAAGACCTGAGTCCTCTCCAGGCGGGGACCGTTTCCCTTTCTTTGCTTTCTCCGTTCCAGCGCAGCGAAGGGCAGAGGGAATGCGCTGAAGAGGAGGAGCACCTCCTAGTAAGGGGGTTTGCTCTGTCTGGCTCCCCACCCGCGACGCCTGTCGGGCGGCAGCACCCTGGAGCTGCCCCCACGGGAAGGCCCAAACGCCCCCTCCGCCCTCCTCGGTGCGTTTCCCCGGAATTTCTTGCCTCCTTTTTATACCGTATACTTGGATTACTTATTTGTGCTGTGACTGTTCTGTGCCTTTCAGTGTTGAACCGGGGGGTGCGTTCCCTGGTCAAAGTCACTTCACCCTAAATGGCGTGGACAGCCCCAGCTCGGAAGACTAGGAAGAGGGAAAGAAAAGGTGTGAGGGCTGCTCAGTGCGGGAAGGGGAGCCGCTGGCTCTCGGGCAGATTCTGGGGCCACAGAGGCTGCGGTGAGCAGCTCACCGGGCACAGGCGCCTTCCCTGGTCGCCGTCCAGCGCTGTGGGCTGGTGTGGCCGGGCCGCTGTGCCTCAGGAGCTCTGGCTGCATCATGAGGACCCGCCCGTTTCCTTCCCTTCCCCGCGTCCGGCTTCGCGCTGTTCCCCACGCAGACGTCGTGTGCGCCGTTCGGGTCTAGCTGTTACCTGCCTGCTCTGTGCTCGGCTTTATGCTGAGAGCGCGTGGGGCGGAATCCCCGGTGCGCGTGGGTGCGGAAGGGTGGGGGCTGGGCACTGGGCGGGGCTGCCGGAAGCCTCCGGAGGCTCAGCCACCTGCTCTGGGCGAGGCTGTGCAAGTCACCCCGCTTTTCTGAACCCTGGTTTTCTCAGAACTGGAAAGATGCTTCTTTGCAAGAAGTTTTCAGGATTGAAGGAAGTAAAGCCAGTTCTGGTCAAGGTGCTGGAGGGTTAGGTGAGGTGCGTGGGTTAAGCTAAGAATGACTCTGCGGAGAGGTCGAGGCCCAGCGTGTGGTGCCTGGACGGGTCACCTGGGCAGGGAGGCTGCCCCGAGGTTCTCACTTCCTCCCAGTTTTCCTTTCAGCAGGATTTGCATGCTTCAAAATGTGAATTTGTTCTTTCTGGTGTGTGTCCTTGGTGTGGTCTGGCGGTTAGAGCGCCTCGTGACGGGGGTGCTCAAAGGAGAGCTCCTAGCAGGGGCCTCTGCTTGAAGATGTGGGAGCCGCCTTCTCCTGGTGCTCCCCCGCCGCCCTCCCGGCCCCGCCGCAGTCTGGGCAGCTGCCGCCTTGCGGGAGGCAGGGAGGCCTGCTCAGCCGCCGTCAGCCACGTGTCTTGGACTCGTCCAGGCCTCGGAGGCCTCGTGGGCACCTTTCCCGGAGGGGGGCTGAGTCCTCCCCACTCACAGGTCCCCGTGCTGCTGAGGGAGACTGCCAGACGGGGCGGGAGGGGGGCAGGGGACTCAAGCAGAGGGCGGACTGTTAGCTCCCCCTCCTCGCAGTTCCTTAGCAGTTTACCGGAAATTCAGCTCAATATGTTGACTTCAGCTTCACCATAGCAGTTTTATTCTCGGGACAGGAGCCTCCAGATTCTCTGGGTTTTATCCTGAAGTCATAGACGTGGTATGTTTATTAAGCCACATCGACTCAATGTTTTTGAGAAAATAATACGGCTTTCTTAACTGACACATATCCCAGTGGCCTCAGATAATTGTTCTGAAGGCCTAAAGGTAGTGCCTCGTCAGCTCCTTCGCTTTGCGGGAGCCCCTTCTGGTGCAGGTGTGGGCAGTGACGCTTCAGCCTCGGCCCTTCCTGCTCAGGACACACGGCCAATGGCACCTCGGCGTGTGCGGCGTGGGCCGTCCGGGGACTTGCTCGGTGGCGCCGCTGCCTCTTTCTCTCGCGGGCCCTACTTTATATTAGTAGCGGATAGAATCATTGCAGCACTTGGACACACTCCTGCAGCCTTGGATGGGGCTCTGTATTGTGTTTAGAATCTGCTTGAAAGAACACATGGGCAGATCAGAGAAGTGGATCTGCGTGAGGGCGCCCCTCCTCTCCTCTGCCCGCGCCCGTCACTCTGGTCACCTTTCACAGGAGGAAAAGTCTACTTCTGTCTTTGAACCTTTTTTTCTTGGCATCGAATTGAGGCCTTCCAGGAAAACAAATTACAGCGACTTGTAAACCTCAAGAGGAGAGAGTGGGAGTTGTGCCGGGAGAGGAGGGCGTCGCCGGCTTTGGCTGGGCAGGGGCTGGGCCGACACACGGCTCGCCCAGCCGCACGCCACGGCGGAGCTGTGCGTGTCCCGCTCAGGAACACCCGAGCCCAAGTAACAGCTAGCCGTGGGCCGGGACTTAAGACCGTCCGGTCTCCAGGCCCAACCACGGTGACTCAGGCTTTGGGGTGGGCCGCCAGCCCAGGGGGTGCAGCCACGTGCCTGCTGCCCAGGACAGGCAGAGGTTCTGCGGGGACCCGCAAGAGCCCTGGCGGCCGCTTGTCCCCCTCCAAAGGGAGGGCAGACGGAGAGCAGCGAGGTGGCTCAGCACGCCTCACAAGCATGTCTTTCAGTTTGTGCTGGGAAATAGCGTTCAGAAGTCCTCTCTCGGCCCTTCTGCTCGCCCGACGGCCAGCACCAGTGCGTGGCCTGTGTTGCTGGCCTGGCTGTGAGCGCTGGGCCGCCCCAATCGTCCCTGGCCCTGCAGCACGTCCCCTTCCTGGAAGGGAGACAGCTCGAGGAAGGGCTGTGCGTCTGCTGTCTCTGACGGGCCGTCCTCAGCCGGTTCCGGAGAGGAGGTTGTGGCGTCCGCACCCCCAGGCTGAAAATTAAGAACACATTTCCCTCTGGCTGTGCATTGTGTCGAGGACCAGTCACCTACCTCTCCTGTTACTCTTGGGGAGCCCCTTTGCTGGGGAGAGTGGCAGGCAGGGGCTGCCAGCTGAGAGACACGGCTCTCTGGGGCTGGCGGCGGGCGGTGGGCCGCGTCTGCGTACTCCCCACGGGGGTGTCTGCCCCCCTCGGTCCCAGCCGTCCCGCCTCCCTCCAGCATGGAAAGTTCCGTGGGGATGGGCGACAGTTGTGATTTTCCAACCTTGGCTGTATCCGACTTAACTGATATTTTGCCTGCAAAGTGGGAGACGAAGGCCCTTCTCTTCGTTTTGTTTAACTTCAGCCTTAATCGGCCATCATTTTTCAGGCATATGTTTCCATTTTACTCCGTGTTGCCAGGTCCCTGGAAGCCGTCCCCGGGGCTCACCTTCACCCCACCCCACAGGGAAGGCAGGCGTCCCTCCTCGGGCCGGCGGCGCGGCCAGGCCGTGACCGGGGCGCGAGGCCCCTATCAGCAGCGGGCTGCGTTATTGATAGTAGCGGAGATATTGACAGTCTGTGCTTTGGAAGGAAAATAGGAGTTTGATATGACATATTGTGTGTCTCAGCAAGACTCATAAATAATTTTGACAAGTTTTTGTATGCATGGGAAAGTCCTTGATTCAGCCTCCCATAAAAATAAACTTCTATTATGGAATGTATTTGTCAAGTGGCTGCTTGATGGATGGAGCTGCGTTTACCCCTTGGCAGTTCGATGAGTTCTAGATGCACAGCTTACCAGGGAGGATTTACGGGCAGGACAGAAATAATTATTCAGTATGAGATGCGTAATTCCTGTACCTGAATTTTCATTTTTTATTATATTTCGTTTCTCTTGCATTTCTGGTGGCTACAACAATAGAACTTGCCTTTTTTTCCTCCCGGAGCTGCTGTTTACACGGCACTAAGGTGCAGCCTCAGCGGCTAGCTCCGCCCACACCCTGTCCCGGCCTCTGCTGGCAGGTTTTCCTTGAAGGGGAAATTTTAGTTTCCTTCCTAACAAGAGAGAGATTTCAAAAAAGAAAAATCTTAAGCCATTTGGAAAAATTCTTTTTTCCTGAGAGGTCGAAACCTTGGGCGTAGATTATCTCAGTTTTTCCTGGCTATCAAGGCGACTTACCTATTTGGTCGCAATTTACAACCACATTCTGCTGCAGAAAACATCTTTAAATTTGAATTCCCACCGCCTTAAACGAAAACCTGAAAGCACATATTCTCTCCCCATGACCCGTGCCTTCTCCTGTCGGGCGCCCTGTGGCTGTGGGTGCTGGGATGGGGGAGCTGTTGGCAGGCTGGTCCCCACCCTCCGGGGCGTCGCCTGCAGCCTGGGCCGACCTGCTGGTGAGGGCTGCTGGGCGGGACCTGCCTTCAGGCGGGGTGGGAGGCCCAGGAAACTAAAGTGATTCTTGTGAGAATTTTACAGTCTAGACCCCAGTGGGCAGCTGTGGCCAAGCCTCCCGCTGGGGTGGCGGTGGGCGAAGGGCTCGGCCACGCTCAGCGGACTCCAAGCCGGACGCGCTGCTGACCCCTGAGCGTGCTGCGGGTGCCTGCGGTTCCCACGGTCACAGCTCGGCGCTCTGCCTCGTCCTGCCCCTCCGTGTTCGGTGATTTCTGCGCCACGTTTGCGTGTTTCCTCCTCCCACTGTTTAGTTCACTCTTGTTCTTTTCCTAACTGCTATTTGTGGTCACAAACACGGCCGGCTCTGAATTTTCCTCTAGGTAGCGCCTTAGCTGCATCTTTCTGGTTTTCCTGTTCTAGAGCTTTTGAAATCTTTCAGCTCTGCTGTTTTCTGAATTCCATTTTGATTTTTCCTTTCTCAAGTTATTTCAAATACTCCCCGGTATTTGGATTTTTTTCCTGCCTATTATTAATGTGTACCATTACTGCTCCATAGTAATAAAAGGCTGTCACCTCCACGAGCCGGTTCCGGGAGGCTCCTTAAAGCATTGCCCTTCAACACAGTGGATGGAACTTTTATGAATGTCCCGTCCCAGCCCACCGGGAGACAGCGGTCACCTCGCGAGGGCCGTATTCCATGCGTGTTACTAGTTCCAGCGTGTGGATTGCGTCGCCCGTATCTCCGTGCTCACTCACAGCTTTGCCAAATGCTGAGAGGTGTGTTGGCGCTTTCCGCTAGGATTGTGAACTCGTGGGTGTCCTGTTCTCTCTTAATATTTTAAAGCTGCATTTATAGCTGCAAGTGTGTTTTGAATTCTTGTATATTTTTGGGAAATTGAACTTTTTAATATGTACTAGAGTTCAGCTGGAATGTTTTTTGCCTAAAATTCTACTCTCTCTCCTACCGGTAAATAAACCTGTTTAGTAACAAACACTGGGGCTGAGCACCGTGGAAAAACTGTCTGGTCCTCCTGATGACCCGAGTGCCTTGTCCCCGTCGGACGGCAAAGCAGTGCAGACACGGGCAGGCCCGAGTGCCTCATTCAGGCCCGAGGGGCAGGGTCTGGATTTGAACCCACCCATCTGAGCCCAGAACCCCACTCTTTGCCGCTACACTAAACAGCCAAGGAAGTGGACGTGCCCCACTTCAACAGTTGCCATGCAATTTTGTTTTGCGTTTTATTATCCTGAAATCAGAAACCCCAATAAATTTATTCTAGGTCAGACTTGCATGTTATAATAGAGATGTAGCAGGACGTGGGAAGATGTAGGGAAATGTCAGCTTGAAGTAGGGGGAGCCTCCCGGAGGGACTTTGTGCAGACCCCTGCTGGGTTCCCTTGTGCGCTGGAGGCCCGTGGTGGTCAGTTTGTTCTTCTCGGGTGAGTGCAGAGAACCGCTGATGGCGTCACAGACGCCGCGCCTGCTGAGGAAGCCGCACCCAGAAGCTAAGTTCTGCATGGGTGGGTTTATGGGAACCGCTCTTGTGGGCTCAGCCTGGCTACGATTTTTCTCAGAGGTCAAAGCAGTGGGAGGGGGAGGTGGCGGCGTGGCCCTGTTGGCGGGAAGGGAGGGTGGCGCCCGCTGTGCGCGTTTTCCCTGACAGCTGTGAAAACGGTGACTGAGCAGAGTTTGGTGAGGGCGGCGACTATCGGGGTGTTGGTAGTTGTGAAACTGGGTGACGGGTCTGTTGCACCGTTCGCCTGGGATGTCTTTGAGGCCTTCTGCAAGGGAAGGAGGTGCTGAACAGCAGTGGCTCGAGTTGGGGGGCGACACGTCCGACCCGGGGGAGCCAGCCCAGGGTGAGGTGGACCGGCCCCGCACCCCAGGACCCCTCTCTCTGTGTCCAAGCCCTGCACTGAAGAAGGAAAAAGGAAACGAGCCGGGACGACCTTGCAGCAGGTGTGTGCAGGGGCCTTGCTTGGCTGTGCGCTGCTCCAAGGCTGCCCCAGAGCCTGGCATGCGGGGCCAGGTTGGCCGTGGCGGGCACCTGCTGTGGGCTGTGCCACCTTCGGAAGCCTTTCCTCGGTGCTCCCGCCAGGGACTGTGCTCCCCCAGGCCGGGCTCCAGGCTCTCCAGAGAGCCATCTGTGGAGCCAGCCGGTGCTCCCTGTGCCGCCGTGGCCTGGGAAGGCTGGGGCAAGGTGGGCAGGCCCCACTCCCCTGCAGGAGCCGACCGGGAGCGCCCTGCTGGGGGCAGCCTGGCTGTCGGAAGGACCAGGGCTTTAAAGAAAAGTTTGGGTGTCTGGGAGGGTAAGTAGGTGAAACAAAAGTGAAAAGCCAAACCTCTCACCCAGCTGCATCCTATAAGCTTGACGCGATGTCTTTTTTTAAAATAGCTTATTTCTGGAGACATCTGGGAATTTGGATAGTTACCAGTGGGGTGGGGGCGGGGGTAAGGGAGCTTGTAGCAGGAATCTGCGGACCAGCCCCTCCCTGAGGGCCCCCAGCCCCAGGCCCCCCCCCCCCCCGTTACTGGGGATGAAAGCACCAAAACTGTGAGAAAAATGTGCTCCCTCTTTGGAAGGAAGGCCCGAGGGAGCTGCTCTCATCTCAGGACTGCAGTGCCCGGGGGCAGGGCGCTGGGCGTGGGTCTAAGCTGCGCCTTGGCGAGGGGGCACCGGCTGGAGTCGGGAAGGAGAGCCCGACAGGGCGGCCGGACGTCAGGACAGCCTTCGGGGGGCTGCGGGGCGAAACGCCTCCAGCGAGGAGGGGCTGGTGGGAAAGCAGAGGGGACCCAGGTGCCTGCGGGCAGGAGCGGCCTCCTCGGGTCTCGTTCCACCATCTTTGCCCAGGTGATCCGTCCGCCGCCTCACACGCCTTGCGCCTGCCCGGCGCCCGTCCCCCAACGCGGTCCCCCGATGCCGACGTGACTGCCATGCGCGCCCCACGGCGCTGAGTCGGTGCAGCGAGCTGACAAGAGGGGAGCTGCCCTTGAGGGTGGGGTCTGGGGGGCACCCTGACGTGGAAGAGACGACCTCTCCCCTCACTGCCGGGCCCGCTCGGGGGCTGCTGGCCACCGCACCCCAGGCTGGCTCTGCGCGGGGCTGGCTCTGCAGTGGAGCGGGGAGCTGGGCTGGACTCCGCCGTGGGCAGGTGCCAGGCTGAGCAGAGCAGAGGGGCCGCACCAGGGCGCCCTCCACCCACGGGGGCCCCTTTCACGGGGCAGGGTGCGGATGGAGGTGGGTGATCTCCCCGCACGCCCCCAGGGCCCGGTGCCCAGAGGTGGCAGCTCCGTGCCCATCGCCGTGACCCCTCGACATAGCTGGGCCTTGGGCTCTGTACCAGCAGCTGGCAGACCCCGGGGAGGTGGGCTGGGGCTGGGCACTGCAGGCCCTCAGGCTCGGCTGCTCCTGAAGGTACCGCGGGCCCAGACACCTTCCCTGTGCGGCTCCTGGGCCCCCCCTTTCCTGAGGGTGTCCCACAGAGACCCGAGGCCATGAGTCCATGGAGCAGGCTTCTGCGCCGTCCTGGGGTCTGGAGGAGTGTTTTCCCCACGGAGGGCGCACATCTGGACACACAGTCTTACTCTACAGAACCCCCTGCGTGAGCTGCAGCGTGCCCTGGGCAGGCGGTCACTGCAGCGCGCCTGGCTGGCCGGAGCTGGGGCAGAGGTGACCCCGGCGGGCACCCGCCAGGAAGGCTGCTGGAAGGGCGCTGACCTCGGAGTCTGGCTTTGTGTTTGGTTTTCATTCAGCATTTTAAATTTACCAAATGATTGACTTCTGACAAAACAATACACCCAGCAAAGGCGGGAGTGTCCCTCGGGTTGCGGTCTGCTGCTGGGCGTGCGCGGCCCTCCGGGCAGCGGTGTGAACACGCCCACGTGCCGCTGTCCCTCACGGTGCTGTCCCGGGGCCTCCTGTTTCCCGCCGCCGCGGACAGTGTCACGCTCCACAGCGTCGCTCCGACGACGCACAAGGCAGGCCCTGCCAGACCCGAGAGCCGGGTGACAGCCCACGGGCGTCTGCCCCTCCGCCGACAGCGCCCTCCGAGCCCGCAAGGCGCTTGCCATCGGCGCTGAGCGCGCTTTCGTTAAGGAAAGGATCGATACTAGATTTTTTCCCTCCATATTCTTAAGATGCCAAATAGAAGCTACCTCAGTAGCGCCGTTTCTAGAAGCTAAGTGTGTGTTGAACCTGCATCGTCTTTCCACTTTGGGGAGACTGGGGAAGGCGGTTATCGAAGGCGCAGCAGGCCGGGCTGGTGTATTTGTCACAAAAACTTACTGTGTGAATTACGCCCAGTGAGAGACCTTTGCTGGCTCGTGTTTAGGAAGATTTTTTTCGTAATCCAGTAAGATTTACATGTTCATTGAGAATAATGGGATGTATATTTTGTGTTTAATTATTATGTGATACGATTGAAACCCTCTCACACCTCTGAACACGCATCTCCACCCGGTGGCCGAGGTTTCACATGTGACCGTCCGCCCACGGCCGCACCCCGCGCAGAGCCCGCCATCCCGCCCGCCCGCCCAGGCCTGTGTCTCTAGGTCCCGAGGGGGCGCACAGGCAGCGCCCCCAGCACTGTGGCGGCACCAGGACTCTGGGGAGCTGGCGGGCGCCGGCCGGTGCGGGCTGGAAGGACAGCGTGGTGGTGGTGCCGCCTCTTCGCACGCGCCTCGTGGCCGAGACCCCCACGAACGTGTTTCGTCCAGGTGACGGGAAGCCTGGACTGGGTCAGTACTGACAGGCCAGAAGCCGATCTTCCCTCTCCCACCTGATGCGCATCTTGGCAGACGCCGACTATTCTAGAACCTCTGCAGCCGGGCAAGGCTGAAGGGGACAAGGGATAACATTGTTGTGAATTTGCTGTTTTGCAATTCAGTTTGTTGCAGAAACTTTTCCCTGATTTCATCACAGAAAGGGGCATATAAATACTTTATTTCACAAGCAGTTTATTAAGTCGTTGAAACAAACCCTCCTGTCACTTTGGACACGTGTTAGATTCGGCTTCCAAGCTCTGTGGAGCTTTTTTCTCCCATGCACCCACAGGACCCGTGTTTCCAGCGGCTTTGGAAGGTTTGGCCCGGCCGTTGCTGCCCAGTGACCGACGCAGGGCCTGCTTCTGCGGGAGGAGCCGGTGCTGGGTGCCCAGGGGGCTGGAAACTTTTCCTGTAATGTTGGCTGTGTTTATTGGGCTATAATTGAGCGCACAGCCACTTTGCTGTGCCGCAGATTGCCTACGTGGGAGTCGGGATGCATATTTAATGCCTGATTTAAAAAGAAAAATAGATGCAGTGACGTGGGCGCTTTTAGGCAAGTTCCTTCCATGTACATTCAAATAAAGATTTGGGAAAAGCGTCTTTTTCTCTTTCTTAGCGAAGACGTGGCACTTTTCAGCGGGGACTCTTGTAGATCGTGTTTACTAGGTGATGAGCGCTTGTTTTTTTCCTTCGCGCATTTAATGACAAATTCAAACGGCAGCAGAGACGAGAATCCCGACTTTCTTTGGCGACACCCCTCCCCTTCCCCTTTCTAGGTCTAATGAAAAGCCCCAAAAGGCTTTGTCTCAAAGAGAAAAACATGCAGCTGGGTGACGAGGACGGAGAACCGGCAGGAATGTTTCCTGTGCTTGCCTGGAGCACGGTGAGGACGGGAGTGTTCGCACGCAGTGAAGTGTGTGCTAGTTGGGCAGGATTGGCTCTTGCTTTGCGGGGGCGTGATTCTCCCTTCACGTGCGAAGTGGGGTGTTCCTGGGCCCCGGTGCAGCTTGCAGCTGCGGGGTGACCACGGGGCCCCGGCACAGCTCTGATAAAGCTTCT
Source organism: Scalopus aquaticus (assembly GCA_004024925.1). NCBI lineage: Eukaryota > Metazoa > Chordata > Mammalia > Eulipotyphla > Talpidae > Scalopus > Scalopus aquaticus. The sequence continues at coordinate 1,696 of PVIJ01014435.1, read as the reverse complement.
CAAGTGCACAGAAGTGCACATAAAAGTCAGTTAAGCCAGGGGACCATTTGCCTTGTGTTTGGGCCATTTTCTTGACTCCTGCCCTTATAATTACACACCGTGGCGTCCAGGGTGTTTCACGGGCCCCTCGGCCCGGCGGGCCACTGAACAGAGCCCTGTTTCTGCTTAGCCTGAGTTCTCGCGGGAACGAGTCCAGTGCTTGACATTTCTGTTGCCAAAAAGACTTCAGACTGCCAGTCAAATCCTATAGAAGCTTTTACATTTTCTAAGAACGCGCCTTGAACTGTGTGTAACTGCTGCCAGATGGCTCGTGGGGCATGTTTGGGTGGCTGGGTCCAGCCCCGGTGAGACCCGGCGAGCGGAACAGAGCAGCCGCGCTCACCAGCGCGCTCCCCAGGGTTTGCGGCCTTGCTTTTCCAAAGAAACAGGTCTGGTTTTTACTCAGGGATCACAAAGTGAAACTTCCATGTGCCAGCCGAGTGCCGGTGACCCGTTTCACTTCCAGCGGTTTGCAGCTCCAGGCTCAGAGAATCTTGGAGCTGCGCCCCGCTTCCGAGCTGCTCCTCCGTCCTTTCCTCAGCTTCTCCCACGATGGCTTCTTCCCCCTCAGACGCCTCTGCGGCCTTCTTGGAGGTCAGGCCGTTTCTTCTTTCTTATCCTTTTGTCTTCCTCCAAGTAACCGAGTTTGCTTTTGATCAAGATGCACACAGCTGCACATGCTTAGCCAAATCAGGGCTTTTCACTCCAGATAAATGATGCCCCTCATCTTCCCACTTATCCTCTTAAGTGGCCAGAGTCTGATTTCTTTGGGCCAGTTTTAAGCCATCAACCAAACTAAACTATGTGATAAATGAAGTTTAATGTGTTGGAGGTGAGGGACATGGGCTACTTCCTCTCCATTCATCTTGCGCACTGACGTTTCAAGTACTTTTACTCCTTTTTTTAATCCAAGCTGAAAGTAAAATGAAAATAATTGATCCCTATTGCTACTTTTACTTCCTTTAAAACATGGAAGAGTTGACGAGGCCCCTGCAACTGAATAGAAAGCCAGCCGGGGTGCCTCCCGGACGCCTGCAGCTAACCACACCAGCAGGCGGAAACGCCGTCATAATCTGAGAAACTCACATCCTGCTACCGGCTCTCGAGCCCCGGGGCAGACGCCCGCAGAGGGGGCTGTGGCCTGAGCAGGTGGGCCGCGTGGCCTTGGGCTGCCAGGCTTAGGACTCCTCCGCCCCACCTCCTGCGAATCCCGTAGCCCCTTTGTGATGAATAGTGAAGCCGCCTCCTGCCTGTGCTGTCGCTCAGAAGAACGCGACCGGACACAACTCCTAGCGAATCTTTGCGAGATCTGAAGAAATGCTAAAGAATGGGCGAACTGGTCCAACCATTATGGAAAACTGTATGGCAGTTCCTCAAACTGCTAAAAATGGAACGTCCATACGACCCAGCAATCCCACTTCTGGGAATCTACCCAAAGGACATAAAAACACCAATTCAAAAGGATACATGCACCCGTATGTTCATTGCGGCACTGTTCACAATAGCAAAGGTATGGAAGCAACCCAGATGTCCAAAAATAGATGATTGGATCAAGAAGATGTGGTCCATATACACAATGGAATACTATTCAGCATGGAAAGAAGATAAACACATGCAATTTGCAGCGACATGGATGGAATTAGAGGGAATCATACTC